>DF357746.1:157656-177319 GCA_000787875.1 Solanum virginianum
CTCCTAAATGCCACGTAGCCTCCTGCTTATAAATGTGGTGCACAACACATCGATAAACAAGACTCTACAAAGACATGGCTTTGTAGACTCCCTAGTATGACCCACTCTAATACCACTTCTATCAAGCCCAAAGTCCCGTTAAGGCGGACTGACACTCATTGTCGATAAGGCTCAGGAGAACCAACCTATCTCCATGTGCTTTCTATACATATTATAAAGGATGTCTACATTCACCATGCCTTTAAGAAAGTAAAAGGTAATAACAGGCCAAAAGGAAATGCATATAGCTAGGCCATTGGGGCCACGTTGTCTAAAGTACGAGACATGACCACACTTTAATTTACTTACTCTACAAAGCCTCTAGATAAGGAAAAGTATCTTATAAGGTTGGGATAGACCCCTCCTCAACTAACTATACAATACAAAAATATAAGCTCTAGACACACAAAGCTCCAAAGCAATAAAATATCCTCAAACTTGTATTTAAGTTTAGTAACTAACTATACAATACAAAAATATAAGCTCTAGACACACAAAGCTCCAAAGCAACTGGGAGCTTGGTAACAACAGCTGGATATCCTGCACTCCTACTGGGGATGTCTACTGGCACCTGTACTTATAGTATGAAATGCAGGTCCCCCGTAAGAAACGTTAGTATGAGATAATGTACTAAATATGTAAGGCAGGAAATATTATTTATGAAGTAACAACGCAAATGAAACTATGCACTGGTATAAGGATAAGAGACCACCTTTAGTTATACTGTGGGATCATGTACTTTATGTTCTTTTTATTACTTTACCTTTACTGTATATTCTGTGCACAATATGTAATACAAATGACCAGCTGATCAGTGGTAAATCTATATTGGGATCGGCCCTGGCTAAGCTTTTCCTTTAACCCCTTGGGCTATCCCCGTGATAGGACCGACCCTGACTAGGTGATTCTTCCACCCCTTGGGTTACCACCCATCAATAAGCAATATACTTTACCTTTCAATTACCTTTGAGATGATTCTTTTGGTGGTCACAATATTGGAGCTGTAGGACTGTAGATGTAGCATATTATATGTAGATAATTATACAAGACAATAGGACAATAAAAATAGTATGTTACATAAATAATGAAATGCGTACGAGATGAAACAACTCGTGAACTTTATTTAGCAACAAGAACCCATGTAATTTGGTATCCATGTATGTATGCAGATTTGAAGGTAACTATGCATGGGGGCATATGAACATGTGAAAGAGTGAAGACACAGTTAATAGTTGTGTCGAGTTGGTAAGTGCCTTTATGTGCCAAGGAAGAATTTAGATTTCATGCCAAGTAATACAAAATCGAGTAGCCTTACATACCTCATTGTACAACCTCGCTATTACCTCGAGATAACCTTCCCTTGCTCCAAATATTCATCTACAATATACTAGGTGATAAAACTAGCATTAGCAGCCAGTAGATACATCTTGACAGCCCAATCTCATAAAAAAAATAACGCACGGGCAACAAGCGTATAATTATAAACTCGAGCATATTCTTTCAACCTTTTCGCCTCTAATCATATTTTCTAATACACATTCTCATACATGTATCATGTGCAGCCTATTTTAGTGTCATAACAGCCTTACAACAGCCCACAAAGTACAACATATAATAAATCTACACAACATACAAATAGGCGACACAACGTTACATCCCTTCGCTACAGTTTGACGTCGACAATTCCAAACCTATTCCAACTTTAACCAAACAGTCCTCACCATATATACAAAAAAAACTAGTCCTAAAATAGTGTAAAAAATTGTTCTAAAGTATATGGAGAACGTGAAACAACAATCTCCGATCATCAGCCCACAAGTTCCTATTAAGAGAATAATTATGATGTCATACAAGAACTCGCATTTGTGGACTGTAAAAATAGTGGAGCAGCCTTATTACATCATTAACAAACTAAACCTTGTTAAAAACATAATTCTTACTTTATAATCTAGCCAAAAAAAAAGAGAAAATCCTCTGAATCAACAAGAGAAGTGCACAACAATCTAGTTGTTCACCGTAAACATAACCAGTCTAGTCTCTTGCTTTTCATAAGAAAACCATACTAAACACATAAGAATTCTTACTTAAATTTACCCTCAAGGTTTAGGACTTCTCCAAGAATCCTAAAAGTCTCCTTGTGGCTGCTTTGCAAAGTTAAGAAGGTGTAGAGAGAAAGCTTGTGAAAGCTGATTTTTTTTACAAGTTAAGAATGACTTAAAGGTGCTACTTGTATGCCTTTTTAAAGGAGACTTTTGCCGAATTTCTTGTGTGGTTTAAGCCTCATATTATCAAGGTGGTGATACAGCAGCTTGGCCCTTTCACATGGGCCTAATTGGATTTCAAAGTTGATGGGCCTTGGTTGCCCATTTTTCTAATTTCTCTTCACTTAGTTTGGGCCCAAATAGTCAAGTGGGTTGTGATGTTCTTGGGCCCTTTTTATATTCTTCTTGGGATAAAAATATAGTCTATTTATGATGCTAAAACATGGGCTAAAGTTACACCCTTAACACGGAATTTATCCATAATTGGACTTGGACGGATTCGACGTTAGGCCTTGTCTCTGTCTAGCTAGAAAGTTTAAGCTAAGCAAGTAGGTAACTCACCTGCTAGCTTCGTAAGTCCTACAAGCACCTCAATTCTCTCACTTTGTTTAGGGCTGTGATCTCCTCAATTTGACACAAAATATGTATACACTCGACCCTCTTAAGCGTTAGCACATACCGCCCTCTAACATGAGATTCAAGCACTTTTAAAATTGGGGCTAATTTGACCAAACCATATCATGTTTCATTTGCATAGAACTAGCACAAGTAAGATGTGGGGTGTTACATTTACATACCTGGGAATGAAGAATCTTCAAGGATTTCAGAATTTCTCTGGAAGCCCTCACTCTGTCTCTCCTTCTTTTCTCTTAGAACTTATGTAAAACTTAGAAAAAAATGGATTTTTGAAACCCTTCGTACGTATTTACGCTTAGATAAATATTTTTTGGGTATTAAAATGTATTAGGAAGGAAAAAATTGCCCTTCCAAAAATAAAAGAAGAAAAGGTTAAAACTTGTACACTGGTGCGCGTCGCAGAAGGGGCGCACACCTGTGTACTTTGTGAAATTTTTTGAAAAACTAATTGTCATTGAAAAATGAAAAAAAAGGTAAAGTGTTGCTCTGCGTTTTGTCTGCATCGCGCCAAGGACACGAACAGACACTATTTTTTGATTAATTAGCGGAAATTATTTTTCGCTCCGGTTGCTCTTAAATCGGGTCGAAACCATTTTCTAACTAGATTTTTTGCGCTGATCGCAAATTCGATCTCGTTACATAAATAATGAAATGCGTACGAGATGAAACAAGCAAATTCGATCTCAGATTTTCCACCGAAGCTTTGAAAAATGTATTGTGTACATGATTACGTTTTAGGTGCATTTTTATAATTTCATGGGGTGTTACAAGAAAATGGTGATAAATAAAAATAGTGGAGAAAGAGAGAGAAATACTCAATTTATAGGAAACAAAATAAGGAAAAAAGTAAATGTAACCATTGGGAATGTTTGATTTGGCATATATTATGCCCTCACACGCCCTCACGGAGTTTGTACTCCACTTCCATGTAAAGTGGACAATAAAAGGGATCGCGATCAATTTTTTAACGAGTTCAGGGGGTTTATTAAAATGAATAATAGTTGAGGTATTCACTGAATAAAAAGCTTTAAATACAAAGGGGTTTTTATACCTTCTACCAAAAATAATTTATCGTGCTTCATCTGCAAAGAAAAAGTTAAGGAGTTTTGTAACTGTTATATCGAAGAAGATACAAACAAAAATGGCCCAATAGTAACCTGCTAAAAGGCTACTGCAACATCAAGCCTCAGCTTCACCCCAGGCCAAGACCCCTCCTATCAAGAAGAAGTTGAAATAGAATGTATATGTTGGTAAAAAGAATCCCACTAGACAACCAATTGAAAGGGAAAAAATTAATGATACAACTTCTATGCCTTTGAGTAGCGGGACAAATAAATTCTGTTGATAGGTGGGAACAAGTAAGTATATTTGTGGACTATCGAACATGTCATGGATTTTGTCATCATCAAAAAGGGGGAAATGATATTTTGTAGTTTTACTAATGTAACAAACCATAGGACTAATGGGTGACCTGATCCCATGTATGTTGCGAATCTGAAAGCATCACTCGACAAAAAGTACACTGATAATTCTGTTATTGTTGATGAGCATATGCTTGTTGTGCAGTAGTTGTTGAGCCAATGAAAATGCTCTGAATACTTCTGATGTTAGGTATGTATTCTATCTTTCTAGAGAAGAAAGTTTTGAGGGTTTCTATACACAAAAATTGAGTGAGTATTTTTGTAAGGCTCTCGTCCAGTACACTAACAAGACCTGAGTTGCTTTTGCTTTATGTATTTAATTGGTCTTATTGTTCTTATTTAGTGCTTACATCTTTTAAATTGATTCCTAATCTATAAAGTGATTTGATAACTAGCAAGTTTTTGTTCTTCATTGTTGAGATATAGATAAAGTTAGCTATGGTGAGTTAGTAAAGTTTATGTTGGATAGAGTTAGTCAATTTGGTGAGCATCTAAGTAGTTGCTTTGGAGCCTGAATCTGTGGTAGAGTTATCACATTAAGGGAGAAGGAATTTAGAGTTAAATTCCTTGATTGTAAGAGTTTTAATTGCACACTTTGCTCCTTTGACGAGAATGGAGTTTGGTTGAAATCTATGAGTATAGGTCACCTCCCTTGAGCAAGGGTGTTTCCACATAAAATAACTTGTGTAATTTTACTTTGCTTCTTTACTATTTTTATTGTTTATTGTTCAATCAATGAACCTGGTCCTTTGACACTCAGTGAACGCATAGGTTCCATCATTAGGGCACAATTAACTAACATTAACTTTTGAATATTAAAATATTAAATTTATTTGAAAGAAAATGAATTTTAATTAATTACAGAGAAAGTACACACTTAAAAAAGAAACAAAAAAACCAATATTAGAACGAAACTACTCTTAAAACTCTTACTAGCAAACTCCTCTCAACCAAATTTCAAAATATATTTGTAATTATCTTCTAAAAGTGGGCTAATCTATTTTTTCCCATATATTTGTTCTTTAGGGGAAAGTTTTAGTTCCAATAACATGAAAATATTAAATGGATCTTCTTACCCCCTTAAAAGAGTTCCTTTGTATTATGACCTAGATATTATGAATAGATATAATGTTATTTTTCAGTTAAGGAGTCTGTAAGTAGTTCCTATATTTCAGCTATTTAAAGATATACATAGTTAGTCATCTTTATTATTTAGAATTCTAATAGTTACCTGTAATCCAGGTTTCTGTTGGTATCATTTTTGTATCAGCTCTATTTGAAGAGCATGTTGTATATGAATAAAATAATTATTCTCTTCTATATCTCAAAACATCATGTGATATCTAGAGCCTTTCTTTTCGTCACAGAGTTCTAAATTCCTTATTACCCACCCATCACTAATGACACCCATAGTTACCAATTCTGATGCATCCACCACTGCCATCATTATTCAATTCAACTCAGTTACAAAGCTTCCAATTAAAATTTCTAGCAGCTATAACTTTTCCTGTTGGAAGGGCCAAGTGTCGATGATCATGAGATGACAAAAGCTCTATGGACATCTAGATAGGACTACCCCAGCATCTGTTGAGACCAGCACCACAGGAAACCTGTCAATTGTCAAACCTGATTATGTTAATTGGTTTCGTCAGGACCAGTTAATCAACAATGCCATTTTAGGATTAGTAGATCCAACTCTTGTTGCCATTGTAGCTACTGCCACCACTTCCAATGTTGCATGAGATTCCCTCCATAGGGCTTATGCTAATAAGTCAGAAACTTACATATTCAGCTTGCGACATCACCTTACTCATCTTAGTAAACAGAGTCTCCCTTTAACTGACTATCTCAACCAAGTTTGATCTCTCTTTGATGAGCTTGCGACTGCAAGAGCTCCTATCACCAATGCCAAATTCATTGTCAAGATTCTCACTGGTCTTGGACTAGAATATTAATAAGTTTCTACTACAATTTGAGCATATGACAGCCCAATTTCATATGCTGAACTGTTTGAAAAGCTTATTGATCATGAGCTTTTCCTTGCATATAATGCTATGCCTCAATCCAACAAAATTACTTTTGTTGTTGTTCAAAAGTCCAACTCTCAAACAAGGACCAACTCTACCAATAATAATATGCATTCAAGCAACATTCTCAGCTAGAATACAATCATCACACTAATTCACAAGATGTCACCTTAGTGTGTTAGTTATGTGGCCGACCTAATCGCTCTTCTCATGTTTGTCACTCTCAGACTCATAATCATTTTTAAGCATAGGCCGACTTTGCTAGAAAATGCATCCAATAATGAGCCCCATGGATAATTGATTCAGGGGACACACATCATATAGCATCAAATGCCAAAGTCTCAATAGCGTTGCTGGTAACAATGGTATGGATGAAATCGCTATGGGAAATGGTAACACCATACCAATTTTTCACATTGGTAACACTGATTTATAGCATATAATTCTATCTTTCAATTATTCAATATACTTTGCTCCTATTCCATTTCTAGTAAACTTGATTCATTTTCTCAATTTTGTCATGATAATCAAACATTTATTAAATTCTTTCCATTCTCTTATCTTATGAAGGATCTGCACATGGGGGACGTTATTAGTTCAAGAGAGGAGTAGAGGATACCCTTATGAGTGGCTGCTAGACAATCCTTCTTCATCTTTTCAACCGTAATGCAATATGGCTATGTCTTTAGATTTGTGGCATCGACGTTCAGAGCATCCCACATGTTATACTTTAGATATGTTTTTAAATAAGTTTTCTTTTGCAGTTAAGAAAAATTCTCTTGTCATTTATAGTTCATGTCAATCATAAAAAAGCATAGGCAATCTATTTTCTACAAATTCTTTGTAGAGTCACAGATCTCTCTAAATTATTTATAGTGATTTGTGGGGTCGATCACCAATTCAGCTCATTCATAGGAAAAGATATTATATTTTATTTGTGGATCAGTTTTCAAAATACATGTGGCTCTTCATAATTCAATCCAAACATGAGGTTTTAGATGTTTTCAAAACACTACATCCATTGATTGAATATTGGTTGCAAATCAAAATACTATCTTTCCGTATCGATAGAAGAAGTGAATCTAAGAGTCTTTATTCTTATTTAAAATCCCACAATATTGGACACTTAATTCACCCACCTTATACACCACAAAAAGTTGTTGTAGTTCAAAGATGACATTGCCATATTGTCGAGACTGCAAAAACTCTAATGCATCAAGACTCTCTACCAAACACCTTTTGGAGTTTTGCATGTCATCAAGTTGGTTTTCTCAAAAAATAAGATGACAACTACAAATTTAACTGATAAATGTCTATATGAACTTTTATTTCAAGAATCACCAAATTATGACAACATAAAAATCTTTGATTATTTATGGTATCCATGGTTTGAACCTTATACCCAGAATAAGCTTGATTCAAAATCAAAGCCTTGTGTATATTTGAAATTTTCAAATAAATATTATCGCCATCAGTTCTTCAACCTAGCCACCTCCAAAGTTAACCTTTCTAGAGATATAATTTTTTTAAAACTAGTTATTGTTTTACTAATAGATTTTCTAATTATAAAAATCATAATTTGAAAACTTCTTAGAATGACTTATCTCCTTCAGAAAAGAGTGCACAATGATATTCCAGCAAAGCTACATTATTTTGACCTACCTTAGTCATTGTCTACAACTACAAAAAGGTCTCTGTGTATTCCTTTCTCAGTGGCATCGCTAAACTCAGGTATAGCTCCACCTTTTCTCAATAATCTAGCAAGCACCTCTACTTCTTCCAACCCCACCCAATCCACTCCTAGTCTTGTTTATCTAGAAATACCAAGTAAGTCACCCATCACCCAAACCTATAGATGTCGGACCTTTATTGTCATCCTATCTGTCCAAGCCTCTCAACTATTGACACAACACAAACTAGCCACCATTTCTCACTCAATGGTTACCTGATCATAGATAAATAGCCTAAAACAAAAGAGCTTTCTTGTTAAAACCTATTTGTCCCCACTAATTCTTCACTCCTACAATCAAGCACAGCAATATCCCAAATGGTAAGAAGCAACAAAATCAGAATATGATGCTCTAATTAGAAACTAGACATGGGATTTGGTCCTTAGTGATCTATCTTGTAATGTTGTGGATGCAAAATGGTTATTCAAAATTAAAGATAAATCTAATGGAAGCATTGACAAGTATAAAGCTCTCCTAGTAGCCAAAGGCTTCACACAAAGACCTAGGTTAGATTATCATTCCATATTCAACCCTTTTATCTAGCTTGCAATAGTTCGCTTAGTTCTTGTAATTATAGCCTAACATTTCTGTCTTATTCATCAGTTAGATGTCAATAATGCTTTTTTGCAAGGCAATCTCCGAGAAGACGTATACATGCGACAACTCCTTGGTTTTGAATTCTCTAAACATTTAACATACATTTGCAAGTTGAGAAAGGCCATATACAGACTTAAGCATGCTCTTATGGCATGATACACCGAGCTCACCACTTACTTGACAAGTATTGGGTTTATCAAATCAAAATCTAACTCCTCTATTCTTACTTTTCATAATTTTGGATTTATAAATACATTCTCATATATATTGATGACATAATTATTATGAAAAATATTCAGGAAAATGTCAGGTCCATAATTACACCACTATCTCAATGGTTTTCTCTAAAAGCTCTCAGTCTCTTGCACTAGTTTTTGTGTGTTAAGGTGATATTCACGCCAGCTACCATATATTTGTCTCAACAAAAATATGTCATGGATCGTATATATGAACTGTGTATAGTTGATTGCAAGGGTGTTCTAGCACATTTGCTGATTCCAAACCTGATTTTTGTAATGACCCTCCAGGTTATTTTTGTGGTTCTGTGAATATTTTATTAGTTTGAGAATTTCCATAATAACCTCAGGTTAGTTGTAAATTGTTGACATAAATTGTTTGATTGTGGGGTGACACGTTCGATATTTATGCAGTGTTTCGAATAAAATGAGAGATGGTAACAGCAAAATAAATTTTCAGTTAAAGTCCTAGTAAATGATCTTGGAGTAGAATTTTGATGATTTCTTTAGCTTCGGAATGGCCAAATTAAGCTAGGAGCATGTTTGGTGCAATTATATCGAGTTTAGCAAATTTAGCTGCCGGAATAGGTCAATAGATGACTTTAGTCGAAGTCTTTGGTAAATGTGCTCTAAATGAAATTTCTGACCACGCCATTGGATCTGGAATGTCAATTTTGGTCTAGAAGGACCTTTCATTTGATTCCTAGGTCTTTCGGATGTATTTTGGCCCCTTCGATAAACTTCAATATTGGGAAATGGGACCCATATTGGAATAAAATGACCTCCAATGGGAATTTTAACTACACTGTTGAGTCCAGAATGCCATTTTTGATTTGATTTCATATATGGATTGTACTTTTGTGACTTCAAATGAGGCCGGAACATCAAAATTAAGTTTGAGCGATTGTGGAAAGCCAAAGGCGATGTCACACCCCAAAGTCCCATTAAGGCAGACTGGTACCTATTGTCGATAAGGCTTTGGAGAACCAAACTATACCCATACACTTTCTATACATATTATAAGGGGTTTTCATATTCAACACGCTTTCAAAAAAGCAGACAGTAATAACAAGCCAAAACAAAACGCATATGACCAGGCTGTTGGAGCCATATTATCTAAAGTATAAGACATAATCACATTTTAATTTACATAGTCTACAAAGCCTCTAGATAAGAAATAATATCTGGTAAGGGTCGGGATAGGCCTCGCTTCATGACTAATTAGACAACGTAAAAATATAAGCTCTAGATACACAAAGCTCCGAAGCAACCTTGAGCTTGGTAACAGCAGTTGGATATCCTGTAGCCCTACTGGGGAGAGCTACTAGCACCTGTACCTGCAGTATGAAATGTAGGTCCCCCTTAAGGGACGTTAGTATGAGATAATATACTACATATATAAGGCAGGAAATACGATATATGAGGTAAGAACTCAAATGAAATCATGCTGGTGTAAAGATAGGAGACCACCTTTAGTTATACTGTGGAATCATGTACTTTATGTTCTTTTGATTATTTTTACCTTTAATGTATAATATGTGCACAATATATAATACAAATGACTAGCTGATCAGTAGCAAATCTATATTGAGATTGACCCATGCTAAGCTTTTCCTTTCACCCATAGGGATACCCCCCGTAATGGTATCCGCCCCTGCTAGGTGATTCGTCCACCCCTAGGGCTACCACCCATCAATAAGCAACTTACTTTACTTTATCTTTCAATTATTTTTTAGACAATTCTTTTGGTGGTCACAATATTTGAGCTATAGGACTATAGAAATAGCACGTGACATGTAAATAATCATAAAAGACAATACCATAATGAAAGGAATAGGTAACACAAGTAATGAAATGCATAGGAGATGAAGTAACACATGAACTTTGTTTAGTAGAAAGAACTTGTGTGCCTTGGTATTCAAGTATGTATGCAGATTTGTAAGTGACTATGTATAGGAGCATATGTACATGTGAAAGAGTGGAGACACAGTTAGTAATTATCTCAGAGTCAGTAAGTTCCTTAATATGCCAAGGAGGGATCAATGTTTCATGCCAAATAATACGAAATCAAGTAGCCTTACATACCTCGTTGTACCACCTCGCTATCACCTCAAAATAACCTTCCTTTCCTCCAAATATTTAGCTACATTATAGTAGGTGATAAAACTAACATTAGCAGCTAACAGATACATCTCGGCAGCCTAATCTCATAAAAAACAACACATGGGTACGAGCATGTAATTATCAACCCGCGTGTATTCTTTCAATCTTTCCACCTCTAATCGCATTTTCTAATACACATTATTATATAAATATCATATGCAGCCTATTCATCTACCATAACAGTATCACGAAAGCCCACAAAGCACAACACATAACAATTATACACAACACACAAGTAGGCGGCATAACATTATGTCATCTTGCTACATTTCCATGTCAACAATCCCAAATCTGTTTTAACTTCATCCAAACTGCATATAATATACTTACACATAAAATCAGCCTTAAAATAGTCTAAAAATAGTTCCAAAGTAGATGGAGGTCATGGAACAACAATTCTCAACTACCAGCCCACAAGTTCGTACTAAGAACACAATTACGATATCATATAAGAACTCACTGTTGCGGATTATAAATATGGTGCAATAGCCTTTATACATCATTAGAGAACTAAAATTCATTAAGAATAGCTACCTTCCTTCACAACCAAGCCAACTAAGAAGAGAAAAGCTCCAAAATAAATAAGAAAAGTGTACAAGAATCTTTGGAACACATGCTGTCCAACAATTTCAGCAAAGGTATAATCAGCCTAGTCTCTTGTTTTTCATAAAGAAACCATACTAAATACACAACTATATTTACTTACCTTTACCTTCATGGTTGAGGTCATCTCTAGGAACCCTAAAAGCTTCTTTTGGCTGCTTTACGAGATCAAGAAAAAGTAACAAAGAACCTTTATAAAAACTGAAATTTTCCAAGTCTAAGAATGACTTAAAGGTGCTGCTTGTAAGTCTTTTCAAAGGATTTCTTTGGCTGACTTTCTTTTACATTATAGGTCTTATTTTATTAAGTTAGTAATGTACCATTTTGCCCCTTTCACTTGGGCCTTCTTGGGTTCAAATTTGTTAGGCCTGGGCTGCCTACTGTTCCCCTTTCTCCTTACTTAGCTTTGGCCCAATTCACCAAGTGAGTTGTGATATACTTGGACCCTTTCTCTATTATTCTTAGGCTGAAAATATTCTCCATTTATGATACTAAAAATGGGATAAAGTTACACCCTTAACATGGACTTTATTCATTATCGAACTTGGAAAGATTCGGCGTCGGGCCTCATCTCCGTCTAGCTAGGAAATTTAAGCTAAGAAAGTAGGTGACTCACCTGCTAGATTCCTAAGTCCTACAAGCACCTCACTTCTTTCACTTCGTTTAAGGCCTTGATCTCCTAAATTTGACTTAAAACTTATATACACTCACTCGCCTTAAGCATTAGACGTACACATAGCCTTCTAAGTTGAAGCTCAAGCACTTTTAAAAATAGGTGCTGATTTGACCAAGCCATATCATGTTCCATTTACATGGGAGTAGTACATGTAATATGTGGGATGTTATATCCTCCCCCCTTAGGAACATTCGTCCATGAATGTTAGCATAATTGGATAGCTTAACCAAGTTCAAACCTTTACTTAAACAAAATTTTGACAATGCAATAAACATTAAAACACAAGTACGTACTAAGGCCCCAATTATGCATATTGGATATCCTCTTTGGCTTCAAATAAGTAAGGGTACTTTGATCTCATCTCTTCCTCAGCCTCCCATATTATCTCTTCCTTTTCTTGGTTCCTCCAAAGTACTTTTACTGAAGTTATTTCTTTATTCCTTAGCTTCTAAACTTGATGATCTAGAATAGCAATAGGTACCTCTTCATAGGTAAGATCTTTTATAACCTAGAAATGAAGCTATTTCTTTATTCCATAGCTTCTTAACTTGACGATCTAGAATAGCAATAGGTACCTCTTCATAGGTGAGATCTTCTATAACCTGCACATCTTTAATAGGATTGATACGAGATAGGTCACCTATGCATTTTTGAAGCATTGAGACATGAAAAACTAGATGAACCATTAAAAGCTCTTAGGTAGCTCTAATTCATATGCAACCTGCCCAAACTTCTTAATAATTTTATATGGCCCTATGTAGCGTGGGCTCAATTTTCCTTTTTTACTAAATCTCATAACCCCCTTCATTGGAGACACCTTTAAAAATACTCAATCCTCAAATGAAAATTCCAGTCCTCTCCTCCTTGTATCCACATATGATTTGTGATGACTTTGGGCTATTCCTAGCATCCCCTATATTTTCTTTCATATAAAGCTTCATAAGGTGTCATCTTAATACTCGAGTGGTAGCTATTATTATAGGCAAATTCAATAAGTAAAAAATGATCCACCTAACTACCTTTAAAGTCCAATGTACAAGCTTGCAACATATCTTCAAGTGTTTGAATAGTGTGTTCTGGTTAACTGTTTGTCTCCCACTTCCATAATGGAAGCTCTATATACTGTATATAGCCTCCCAATTTTGTTGCTCTACTTTGACTCGTTGGCAATTTGGACATTGAGCCACAAATTCTGCAAGGTCCTTTTTTATGCCTTTCCACTAAAATATTCCCTTCAGGTCATGATACATCCTAGTTGACCCTGGATGGATGGAATATCTGGGATGGTGGGCTTCTTCCATTATCCTCTTCCTTAGTTGATTAATATCAGGCACACAAAATCTATTTGGGCAATACAATACTCTATTTTGTGTAGTTTAAATCCCTTCATCATACCCTGACTCACCTTTTCCTTAAGTTGTCATAGAACAGGATCCTCGAACTATTTTTTTTCACCTCCATTACTAATGAAGACGCTGCTGCATTATGTAGAATAACCCTTTCCTTTGGAGTTTCAAGAACATGAACTCCCAAACTGTCTAGTTGATGTAGATCCTTAGCTACTCCTTGACTTACCATGGCCTGATCACTAATATTCATGATTGTCTTATGACTTAGAGCATCGACTACCATATTTGCCTTCCCCAGATGGTATAGTATATCAACGTCGTAATCCTTTATTAGCTCTAGCCATCTCCATTGTCTTAAATTTAGGTCTTTCTACTTAAAAATGTATTGCAAGCTCTTAATATCAGTATACATATCAATGTGAACCCTATACAAATAGTAGTGTCATATTTTTAGAGCAAACACAACCGCTGCTAGCTCAAAATCATGTGTTGGGTAGTTTTTCTTATGTGGTCATAGTTGTCTAGAGGCATAAGCAATTACCCTAAGATTTTATGTCAGTACACACCCTAAGCCAACTCTTAAAGTATCGTAATACATTGGATACCCCTCGGTGCCTTCTAGAAGTATTAGCACAGGTGCAGAAATTAGTCTGCTTTTCAACTCTTGGAAGCTCCTTCCACATGCATCATTCCATTGGAACTTTGTTGCCTTATATGTCAACTTTGTTAGAGGTGCAGAAATAGAAGAAAAATCTTCAACAAACCTCCTATAATAACCTGCCAACCCTAGGAAGCTCCAAACTTCCGTGGGTGTTGTTGGCCTTGGCCAATCTTTCACGACCTCTATCTTTTGTGAATACACCCTTATTCCCTCATATGATACAATATGACCAAAGAATGCCACTGATTTTAGCCAAAAGTTGGCCAATCTTTCATAACCTTTATCTTTTTTGAATCAACCCTTATTCCCTCATCGGACACAATATGACCCAAGAATGCCACTGATTTTAGTCAAAATTCACATTTAGAAAACTTGGCATACAACTATTGATTATGAAAAACTTGTAACACCTGTCGTAAGTGATTTGCATAGTCCCTTTTTGATCTTGAATATACCAAAATGTCATCTATAAATACTATCACGAACACATCCAAGAATGGCTTAAATACCCTATTCATCAGATCCATAAAAACTGCTAGTGCATTCGTTGGCCCAAATGACATAACAAGAAATTCAAAGTGACAATAGCTTGTTCTGAAAGCAGTCTTAGATATATCTTTCTCCTTCACCCTCACTTGGTGATAACCTGATCTCAAATTAATTTTTGAAAAGAATTTGGCACCCTATAACTGATCAAATAATTCATCAATCCTGGGGAGAGGGTATTTGTTCTTAATTGTCACCCTATTCAATTGTCTATAATCGATACACATTCTCAAGGTACCATCCTTTCTACATACAAATAACAATGGTGTACCCTAAGGGGACATATTAGGTCTTATAAAACCCTTCTCCAATAAGTCCTTTAACTGCTATTTTAATTCATGTAATTTTCCCAGGCCATTCTATATGGAGGGATGGAAATAGGTTGAGTGCCTGGAAGTAAGTCAATACCAAAATCTACTTCTCATTCTGGAGGTAAACCTAGAAGATCTTTGGGAAACACACCAACAAATTCATTCATTACTGGCACTGATTGAAGAGGTATCAATTCTGCCTCCATATCCCTTGCTCTAAGTAAATGACATATATACCCCTTAGATATCATCTTTCTTTCCTTAAAAGAAGAGATAAACTTACCCTTTGGTGCCCCAATATTGCCTTCCCATTCTAGAAATGCCTTTTTTGGAAAGTGAAAGTACACTCACTTAGTTCAGCAATCCACGGTGGCATAGCAAGAAGCCAACCAATCCATATCCATTATAATATCAAAATCCGCCATTTCTAGCTCAATAAGGTTAGCCAATATGTCACGGTCACAAAAAGTTACTACACAGTCATAATAAACCCTTCTAGCCATAATAGATTCATCGGTCGATGTAGATACGTCAAATGGTTTGTTCAATAATTTGGGTGTTCTCTTGAGCTTCCCAGCAATAGGTGGGCTGATGTATGATAGCATAGATCTAGGGTAAATTAATACATATATATTATGTGAAAAGATGGACAATATACCTGTGACCACATTGGGTGAAGCTTCCAAATTTTGCCTGCTCCCCAAAGCATAAGTGTGATTCTGGACTCCGCTAGAGCTAGCTGCCCCTCTAACACCTCTACCACGAACTATAGGTTCTTGCTGACCCCTACCTGAGGGAGGAACTGATGATGATGATACAATATCTGACCTAATAGGTTGTGTTATATCCCCCATACGTCTCATAGAAAATCTCTCATCATATGCCCTGACACACCACACCAATAATAAGCATCTGCCCTAACACGACATATACCTGAATGACTTCTTCCACACTATTTACAAGGTTGCTTAGGAGTCATTTGCTAGCCTGCCAAATATCATGTTGTCCATGCACCTTGTCCCTCACCTCATTGACCAAACTAATTACTTCTAGACCCTTGAATTTATGGTTGAACACTGGCTACAGAGTAGGAGGATGATGGCCTAGGCAGTCTATTAGAAAACTGAGGCCTAAGATCACCTTGGGATGGTGTAAATTACCCCATAGATCTGGCCCTTTTGGACTGCCTCCTTTCTAACTCTTGTGCCCTTCTCCTTTGCCTCTGATCTTCTAGTTTTTGTGCAAAAGCTTGCATCCTCGCTATATCTATGTCTTTATTCAAAAAAGCAATGGTACAGTCTCTAACCATATATGAATCCAACCTATCCATATATCGATGAACTCTATCTGCCATAGTAGCAACTATATTAGGAGCATACCTAGCCAGGGAATTAAATTGAAGGCTATACTCTCTCACGCTAACATTATCTTGATGGAGATTCAAGAATTGATCAGCATAGACCCCTCAGATTTCTAATGGTAGGTAATGGTCGAGGAATACCTCTTTGAACTCCTTCTAGGTAGTTGGAGGTACATCTATACCCTTGGATTGCTTCTAAGCTTCATACCACAATATTGCCATACCCTTCAACCTATATGCTGCTAACTCAATAGCTTCTGTACCACTCACATGCATAACATCTAAAGTGCATTGAATCTGATTAATAAAGTCTTATGGATCTTCATTAGGATCTGACCCGGTGAAGAATGAAGGGTCTAAATTAAGAAAGTCATGTATCCTCATGCTAGCTACCCTATTCGCACCACATGCACCTATAATTGGACCTTCGTGTCTTTGACCTTGGCTAGCAACTATACAAGTCAATAGTTAGACTACATTTCTCAAATCCTACACAGTAGCATCGATAGGTGGTTTTGGGGGAATTTCACTACTCTTGGTCCATTAGGAGCTGGAGGAGTTGGAGATGTCTGTGACAGAGACTCATCTTGAGCCTCATTTCGTCGTCTCACCCAACTGGTATGCTAACTACCACTTCTACTTCATTGCCTTTACCTTTGTTTTTCCTGGTTTCTAGCATACTTGTTGTATAAAATAATTTAGAAGTTAGACATAATCCACTTATTATACTTGGCTCTATGGCATGATCTAAAGAGTGAAAAGAAAGTAACAACTCTTAAATGCCACATAGCCTCCTGCTTATAAATGTGGTGCACAACACATCGATAAACAAGACTCTATATAGACACGACTTTCTAGACTCCCTAGGACGACCAGCTCTGATACCACTTTTGTTACGCCCCAAAGCCCCATTAAGGTGGATTGGCACCCGTTGCTAATAAGGCTTGGGAGAACCAATCTATACCCATGCACTTTCTATACATATTATAAGGGGTTTCCACATTCAACATGCTTTCACGAAAGTAGACAGTAATAAAAAGTCAAAAGGAAACGCATATGACCAGCCCATTAGAGCCACATTGTCTAAAGTACAAGACATGACCACACTTTAATTTATATAGTCTACAAATCCTCTAAATAAGAAATAATATCTGATAAGTGTCGGGACAGGCCCCGCCTCATGACTAACTATACAATGCAAAAATATAAGCTCTAGACACACAAACCTCCAAAGTAACCTAGAAGTTGGTAACAGCAGCTGGATATCCTATACTCCTACTGGGGAGACCTACTAGCACCTGTGCCTGCAGTATGAAATGCAGGTCCCCCATAAGGGATGTCGGTACGAGATAATGTACTGAATATGTAAGACAGGAAATATGATATATGAGGTAAGAACTCAAATGAAATCATGTACTGGTGTAAGGATAGGAGACCACCTTTAGTTATATTATGGAATCATGTACTTTATGTTCTTTTTATTACTTTACCTTTACTATATAATTTGTGAACAACATGTAATATAAATGACCAGCTAATCAGTGTCAAATCTATATCGGGATCGACCCATGCTAGGTTTTTCCTTTCACCCCTAGGGCTACCCCCTATAATGGGATCGGCCCCTGCTAGGTGATTCTTCTACCCCTAGGGCTACCACCCATTAATAAGAAACTTACTTTACTTTATCTTTCAATTACTTTTGAGATGATTCTTTTAGTGGTCATATGAAGACACGTATATAATTAGCCTGTTGCTGTCTTGTCATGCGTTAGCGGATTGAGTTGATGCGCTGAGGGGTTGATCTTGTGAGGATCCCTTATAGATTGTTATACTAATTCCCATTTGCATACTGATGAGTTATTGTATTTCTGATTAGCTGGGGGCGGCTAGAACTATTGTTTAATGTTGAAGTTGCTTAAGAATGTTAAATACACTATCTACTGTAAATACGAGGTTGGGATCCCGATATGGTTCGGATGGAAGTCTTCAGGTATGTTCTTTTTCTTATTTTCACGGATGAAAGTTCTATTAGTGAGGGATGTTGTAATGACCCTCTAGGCCATTTCTGTTATTCTATGAATATTTTATTAGTTTGAGAATTTTCATAATGACCTTGGGTTAGTTGTGACTTGTTGACACAAATTGTTCAATTGTCGTGACATGTTTGACATTTACGCAGCATTTCGAGTTAAATGAGAGAATGTAACTGTATAATGAATTTTTCAAGCAAAGTTCTAGTAAATGGTCTTAGAGTGGAATTTTGATGATTCCATCAGCTCCGAAATGACTAAATTAGGCTAAGAGCATGTTTGTGCAATTATATCTAGTTTTATAAATTTAGTTGCCAAAATAGATCAATAGATTACTTTAGTCAACGTCTTTAGTAAACGTGCTCTAAATGAAATTTTTGACCACACCATTGGATCTAGAATGTCGATTTTACTCTAAGAGGACCTTTCATCCCTGAGTGATGGTTAGGGGTTCGAGGGCCCAGGTGCTAGTTAGGCAGGTTCGAGGCCCCGAGTGACAGTTAGGGGGTTCAAGGCCCTATGTGGTACTACATCCTGTACTATGTATTTTAGCCCTTTTAGTAAACATTGATATTGGAAAATGGGACCCACATTAGAATAATATGACCTCTAATGAGAATTTTGACTACATTATTGAGTCTAGAATGTCATTTCTGATTAGATTTCATATATGGATTGTATTTTTGTAACTTCGAATGAGGCCGAAACATCAAAATTAAGTTTTAGCGGTTGTGGAAGGCTAAAGGTGGTAGATAACATGGGCTAATGGGGGGTATACCACATGGAGGCAATTTGAATGTAAAAAAAACTTAAAACGTGAAAAGCTGCAGAAATTTTCGAGAACCAAATGTAAACAATCCAGTTCATACACCCATCTTTTGGACTCGATTTCTCTCTCATTTTTTAGCCGATTTCAATGATTCAAAATCCTAACTTGTATATTTTTTGAAGAATAACATCATGGAAGTATTAGAAATTGATTTAGGAGCATAGGTGGAGGTAAAAATCCTTGTTTGTTTGCTGTGTTTTGAATACATTTTTGAAAACTTCGACATGTGATTTCTTATCCATTTAGGGTTCAATTTTGGTGAGATTTGGGTCTATTTTATATATTTTTATAAGATGCACGCCATGGTAATGTTGGAATTAATTAATAAGCTTCTGTTTGGTGCAAAAATTCAGTTTTAGCTGCTATCATATTGTGCTTTTTTTTGAAAACTTTGCATTATGATATTC
>DF357745.1:0-12767 GCA_000787875.1 Solanum virginianum
TGGGGGGCAGCCCGAGGGGGCTAGAATACTAGCCTAGCATAGGGATGAACCTCATACAGTTTACCCCTGATCAGCTGGGTCTTTCATAGTATATGTTATGCATAAATTTCATCGTAAAGGTAACATCATATAAAGGACATAAGGCATATGATCCCACAAAGTAACTAAAGGTGGTCTCTTATCACACATCAGTACATAAGTTTCATTTGAGTTGTTGTTTCACATACAGTGTTTCCTGCCTTACATATTCGGTACATTATCCTGTACTGACGTCCCTTATGGGGGACCTGCATTTCATGCTGCAGATACAAGTGCTAGTAGATCTCCCCAGTAGGAGTACAAAATATCAAGCTGTGGTCACCAAGCTCCAGGTTGCTTTGGAGCTTTGTATGTCTAGAGCTTATATTTTTGTATTATACAGTTAGTCGAGGCGGGGCCTTTCTGGACCCTTATCAGATACTTGTCATTATTTAGAGGCTTTGTAAACTATGTAAATTAAAGTGTAGGCATATTTTGTACTTCAAACAGCTTGACCCCAACGGCCTAGTCATATACTTTTCCTTTTGGCTTGCTAGTACCGTCTACTCACTTAAAGGTATACTGAAGGTGGAATTCCTTATAATGCATATAGAAAGTGCATAAGTACAGGTTGGTTCTCCAGAGCCTTATCGGCAACGGGTGCCAGTCCTCCTTAATGGGATTTGGGGCGTGACAAGGAAATACTGTATATGATGTAACAACTCAAATGAAACTATGCACTGGTGTAAGGATAAGAGACCATCTTTAGTCATACTGTAGAATCATGTACTTTATGTTCTTTTTATGACTTTATCTTTACTGTATAATTTGTGCACAACATGTTATACAAATGACCAGTTGATCAGTGGTAAATCAATATCGGGATCGGCCCCTACTAGGCTTTTCCTTTCACCCCTAGGGCTACCACCTATAATGGGATCGACCTTAGCTAGGTGATTCTTCCACCCCTCGGGTTACCACCCATCAATAAGGAATATACTTCACTTTATCTTTCAATTACCTTTGAGATTGTTCTTTTTGTGGTCATAATATTGGAGTTGTAAGACTGTAGATGTAGCATGTGACATGTAAATGATCATACAGGATAATACGATAATGAAGTGAGTACGTTACACGAATAATGGAATGTGTATGAGATGAAACAACTCATGACCTTTATTTAGGAACAAGAACCCATGTGTCTTGGTATCTAAGTATGTATGCAGATTTGAAGGTGACTATGTATGGGACCATATGAACATGTGAAAGAGCAGAGAGACGGTCAATAGTTGTGTCGGAGTAGGTAAGTGCCTTTATGTGCCAAGGAGGGATCTATGTTTCATGCCAAATAATATGAAATCAAGTAGCCTTACATACCTCGCTATATGACCTCGCTGTTAACACAAGGTAACCTTTCCTTCCTCCAAATATTTATCTACAATATAGTAGGTGATAAAACTAGCATTAGTAGCTAATAGATACATCTGGGCAGCCCAATCTCATATAGAAAAACACACGGGCAGCAAGCGTATAATTATAATCCCCGAGCGTATTCTTTCAACCTTTCTGCCTCTAATTATATTTTCTAATACACATTCTCATATACATATCATGTTTAACCTATTTTAGTTCCACAACAGTCTTGAAATAGCCCACAAATCACAATATATAATAATTTTACACAACATACAAATAGGCGACATAATATTACATCATTTCGCTACATTTTGACGTCGATAATTCCAAACCTATTCCAACTTTAACCAAACATTCCCCACCATATATACATATAAAGGCAGTCCTAAAATAGTGCAAAAGTAGTTCTAAAGTATATGGAGAATGTGAAACAACAATCTCTGATTATCAGCCCACAAGTTCCTATTAAGAGCACAATTACGATATCACACAACAACTCATTCTTATGGACTGTAACAATGGTGCAACATCCTTGTTATATCACTACAAATCTAAACCATCTTACTAACATAAATGTTACTTCATAATTTAGCCAACCAAGAAGAGAAAAGTCTCTTAATAAACAAGAAAAGTGCACAACAATCCTTAGGACACCTGTTGTCCAAATATTTTAGCATAAACATAACCAATCTAGTCTCTTATTTTTCATAAGAAAACCATTCTAAACACATATGTATTCTTACTTAACTTTACCCTCAAGGTGTAGGGCTTCTCCAAGAACCCTAACAGTCTCCTTGTGGCTGCTTTGCAAAGTTAAGAAGGTGTAGAGAGAAAGCTTGTGAAAGCTGATTTTCTTTCCAAGTCAGGAATGATTTAAAGGTGATACTTGTAAGACCTTTTTAAAGGAGCCTTTGGCCGAATTTATTGTGTGGTTTAAAACTCATATTATCAAGGTGGTGATGCAGTAGCTAGGCCATTTTACTTGGGCCTAAATTGGTTTCAAAATTGATGGGCCTTGGTTGCCCATTTTGCTAATTTTTCTTCATTTAGTTTGGGCCCAAATAGTCAAGTGGGTTGTGACATACTTGGACCCTTTTTATATTCTTCTTGGGCGGAAAATATAATCTATTTATGATGCTAAATCATGGGCTAAAGTTACAACCTTAACACGGACATTATCCATAATCGGACTTGGATAAATTTGACATCGGGCCTCGTCTCCATCTAGCTAGCAAATTCAAGCTGAGGAAGTAGGTGACTCACCTGCTAGCTTTCTAAGTCCTACAAGTACCTCACTTCTCTCACTTCATTTAAGGCCGCGATCTCCTTAATTTGACTTAAATCTTGTATACACTCGATCCTCTTAAGCGTTAGACATACATATCGCCCTCTAATATGAGATTCAAGCACTTTTAAAAATATGCGCTAATTTGACAAAGCCATATCATGGTTCATGTGCTTAGGAAAAGTATATGCAAGGTATGGGGTGTTATAGTAACATGCCTTGGATTCCATGTAGTAGTTGCTTGGTCTAAGATTATGGTCTCTTCCCGCACATATAATCTATATTAGCATGTTATATGATTTATAAGCATGTTTTACCTCAAGGCATTGATCATGCATGCCATATTGATATTATACTTATCCATTGCTTGTGATTATGCATTTTGAATATATTGGCGATGTCTTGTTGCGTTGCATCCTACATACTTAGTACATTCAAATGTACTAACACATACTCTATACCTACATGATGTTACTATGTAGAAAATAGAGCACCTCTCGATCATTCTTCACATGGCTAGTTTTGATATTTTAGAAGATAAGCTTTGGTGAGTCTTCAAGCCCGAGGGAACTAGCTATGCTACTCTTACTATTTGATGTCTCTTTATGTTGAGCATTTGATACTATAAGGGTGAGCCCAAAAAGTGTCTTATCCCTCACTCCAATATATGTTAGAGGTGTTGTTGGAATAATTGATATACTTATGATTTGAGCTTTGACTCTTTTATGCTTTATAAATAGCAAAGACTTCCCTTAGTCCCTCTATCCTTATTTATATCTCTTATTGTTGCTGATCTTGCTTCTGCGAACAAGGATATGTGAATGATATGCTAAGAGGCTTGTTTGGGGTTCCTATCGGTTCCCATTCACCGTGTCACATCTAAGCTCTAGGCTTGGATCATGACATTAGATAGAGGTCTGTGTGTTACTATATTGCTTATATAGATTGAGTCTACCGATTGAGGATAAACAACATTGTTAAGTTGAGAGTATTGATGTTCTGTCACAACACAATACTTTTGATGCTTAAAGCTTAGAATTTTATGTGTTCTCAAAGTGATGTTGTAGGTTTGATATGTTTTTATGTTTGTTTTTAAGAATTATAGGATTTTACATGATTTTGGGCTAAGTGTGTAGATGCTGAAGTTTTTCCTATTCTATGACACCCTTTACGGGCTGTAGATGTTTCCATAAGTTGTAGAGTGGATTTCGTAGCAAAATCTAGTAAATGGGTGATTTTCTGAAGTTGAATCTATGAACTATAAGATAAGCCGTAGAATGAAGTAGAAGTCATAGATAAGTTTTCACAACTTGAGGATTAGAAAGTGAGAAGTGACTGAAAAGTCATCAGATGAAAGCCCATACGGGATATAAGTCTAAATACATCCCGCAGAAAGGTCTCATAGAAGTTAAACCCAGAATTGAAGATAAAGTCCACGAAGCCCTGATTACGGGCCGTAGAACATAGTACGACCCGTAAATATGCTCGTAGTGCCTGCCGAATCCAATTTTCCTATTTTGATTTGTTTTGTATTTTAAATACTATAAATAGGTTTTAAAGGTTATTTTCAGTAGAGAAGACTGTAGAGAACTAATAGACAATGGGGGAAATAAGTGACATACATTGAGAAACACTTGGAAATGATATTTTGTGATTTTAATTCATCCTTTGTGATTTCCATTGAAGAAGCTTGGTTTTCTTGTTCTTAATTTCATCTTTGTAAGTGCTTAATTATGTTATTCTATATCATGATTCTTGCATCTATAATGAATATGAGTAGCTAAATCCACAACAACGGTTGTGGAAACCATAAAGAACTAACATGGTACAATCAGATAATTCATAATTTTGGAAAAGTGTGCATGCATGTATTAATTAATTCTCTTTGTTTTGATCATTTTTTAATGGTAACCAATGTTAGAACTCGCCTAGTGTTATTGGCTAGATCAAGATAGTAATGAATAGGAAACGAGATCAATTAACAAGATTCGATTGATGTTTTCTCATCTAATCAACCAAACTGCATCAAGGGGAGGTTGTACTGGAATAATATGTAAGGGTTAATAATGTCACACTACGGGGATAGATCAAATCATGTAGTGAAATTTACCTTTTGGTTGGTTCAAAGGGTTTGGTAAAGTTAACTTACCATTTTGCATGCAACACACTAGAAAAGAATGCTATTTTCAGGTAATATCAAGTTAAGGAATCATGGAGAACACAATACCCTAGTTACTCTTCTTACTGGTTTCACACACTTGTCTTTGTTTAGGATTTCTTTTTGTAATCTCACAACCTCCCTTTTGGGGAGATAAGTAGGTTAATTAACTAAAATTGCTTAAAATTATTCTAAGTCTACTATATTCCTTGTGGGATCGACCCTAACCTCAGTTAGGTTATGTAGCTTAACAATGATCACTTTAACCTTCAAAAAGGAGGTGTAGCTTGGGAGACATCACTATTGTCCCTGAAGTAGAGGACTCAATCTCCATATGAGAAGGCTGAGCTTATGGCCTATGAATTCAAGGGTGTCACAAAAGTATGGTGTGACCAATGGGTAGAATAGAGGGGGGAAAAGCGAGAATAATTTCTTGGGAAGAGTTCAAGCGTTCCTTCTTAGACCAATTCATTTCATTAGAGTTGAGGAAGTCCAATGTCTAAGAGTTCATCAACTACGCCAAAGGAAACATGAGTGTCAGAGAGTATTCCCTCAAGTTCACTAAATTATTATCGATCCAAGGGCAAGAATGAGAAAATTCATCTCTTATGTGTCGAATGTAGTTTCCAAGGAGAGAAAGACCACCATGCTTGTGAAGGAAGTGGACATCTCCTAACTTATGACCTATGGAGAACTAATTGAAGATGAGAAGCTAAGGCAACATGCTAGGACTTCCAAGAAGGCTCAAATTGAGGTTGGTTATTGTCTTACCAAATGGTTGAAAGTGGTGTACATGGAAAGTTCTATGGTGACCAAAAAAAGTGGGTAAAGGTCAAACGAATGTGCCTCCTCAGAGGTTCAATAAGGATAAGGGTTTTAACCCCAAGGTGCAAGGAGGTCAGGGTGCTAAAACTTCTCCAATTTCCAAGAAGCGTGGAAGGCTCCATAAAAGGGAATGCCTAGCTGGCTCCAATGCATGTTTCAAGTGTGGTAAGTCTGATCACCAAGCTAAGGGTTGTAGGAGTGGTGGTGGTGTTAGGTGGGAAAGTTTAAGGCAGTGCTCAACGCACAAACCTATTATATGCCTTATATGCTGGGAAAGAGGTGGAAAAGATTGTGGATGTCATAAATGATTTGTTGAAAGTCAATTTTGATGTGTATGCATTTTTAGATCCGTGTGATAATTTATCATTTGTAACTCCCTTCCTTGCAAATATGTTTAGTGTATGTCCTGAAGTCTTACAAGAACCCTTTGAAGTTTATACTCCCATAGGTGAGTTAGTGGTTGCTAGGAGAGTATATAGTAAATTTCCAATGTTTATCTTACATAAAGTTGTTCCTTGTAACCTTGTAGAACTTACCATGGTCAATGTCGATGTCATTCTTGGGATGAATTAGTTATATACCTCCATATATTGTAGGACTTGATGAGTTAAATTTCAATTACATAATAAGCCCATTCTTGAGTAGGAAGGTAGTAACTCAATATGTAAGAGTCAATTTATTTCCTACCTTAAAGCCTATTATATTATTTCTTAGGGGTGTGCCAATCACCTAGTGAAGGTTACATATGTCACTATTGCAGTTTTGTCTCTTGAGTCAGTCCCCATTGTCCATGTTTTCCCTGATGTCTTGCCTAAAAATTTGCTTAGTATTCTTCCCAAAAGAGAAATACATTTTGACATACATTGTCTTCCTATTACCTCACCTATTTCTATTCCTCCATACCAAATGGCCCCAACGGAGTTAATGAAAAATTGAAGGATTTGTTGCAGAAGGTTTTCATTAGGCCAAGCAGGTCTCCATGAGGTGTTTCCATGTTGTTTGAGAGAAAGAAATATGAATCGCTTTGGATGTGCATAGATTACCAGTAATTGAATTAGGTGACTATAAAGAATAAGTATCTACTTCCAATGATAGATGACTTGTTTGACCAATTATAAGGGGTTAGACACTTCTCTAAGATTAATCTTTGGTCCGACTATCATCAACTAAGGGTAAGTATGTATTCCCAAGATGACATTTTGGACAAGTAATAGGTATTTTGAATTTTTGGTGATGTCATTTGGTTTGACTAATGCGCCAACAATATTTATAAACCTAATGAATAAGGTGCTAGCCTTACCTTTATGCTTTTATTATGATCTTCATAGATGATATTTTTGTATATTCTCAAAGTAGGAAAGAACATATGAACCATATAAGGGCTATGATTCAAACCTTGAGGGATAGGTAATTGTTTGTGAAATTTAACAAGTGAGAGTTTTGGCTAGATGAAGTAGAATTTCTCTAGCATATGGTGTCCGGTGAAGGAATTGAGGTTGCTACTAAGAAGATAGATAGGCTGAAGAATTGTCCTAAACCATTGTCTCCTTCAGATTTAGGAGCTTTCTGGGTCTAGCCGAGCATTATAGGGGATTTGTTGAATGCTTCTCCTCTATTTCATCGTTGTTGACAAAGTTGACCTAAAAGGAAGCAAAGTTTGTATAGACAGTTGAGTGTTAAAGGAGTATCAAAACCTTGAATGATTGACTAACTTCGGCTCCAATCTTGACCTTCCTTGAGGGTACCAAAGGGTTTATTATCTATTATGATAATTCATGGATTGTATAAGGATATGCGTTGATTAAAATGGAAAGATCATAGCCTATGACTCAAGGCAATTTAAGGTGAATGATAGGAACTACCTAACCAATGATCATAAGCTTGCGGTGGTTGTCTTTATGCTAAAAATTTGATGCCATTATCTCTATGAGGTATATGTAGATATGTTCCCCGACCACAAGAGCCTATAATATCTATTTAGTCAAAAGGACCTCAACCTAAGGCAAAGAAAATGGCTAAAGCTTCTAAAAGACTATGATATGAGTGTGATGTATCATTTGGGTAAGGCTAATGTGGTAGCCAACTTAGTTGGGTGTCTATAGGTAGTATTTCTCACATTGAAAATGGGAAGAAAGAATTGGTGAAAGATGTGTATCATTTGGTCCGCTTGGGGTAAGGTTGAGTGGTTTAAATAAAGGTGGTATTCTTGTGAAAAATGGCGCCAAATTATCTTTGCTAGCAGACGTTAAGTCCAAGCAAGACTTAGATCCACCATTACTGGAGTTGAAGTAGTTAGTAGTAAAGAAGAAAATAGAAGACTTTTCTCAAATGGGAGATTTAACAAGGGCAACTATGCATTCCTAATGTAGATGGCATAAAGGAGATGATTTTGGAGGAGGTAGATAATTTACATTACTATATTCATTCAGGATCCACCAAGATATATAGAGACCTAAGAGAGGTATATTGGTGGAATGGAATAAAGATGGATATAGCATAGTACATAGAAGAATGTCCTAATTGCCAACAAGTGAAGGCCGAACATCAAAGGTTGGATGGCCTAACTTAAGATATTGCAATCCCCACTTGGAAGTGGGAGGATGTGAATATGGATTTTGTAGGAGGATTACCCCATACTAGGAATTAATATGACTCTATTTGGGTAATTGTTCATGTGCTATCAAAATACATCACATTTGGTGCCTAAAATATGGGATTTTGTGTATTCTTAATGCGACTTTTTATGGTTTTTATATGTTTTTGTGTTTAATTTTGCATAGAATACAGGTTGGCTTGATTTTGGGAAAAGTTGCATATTTTTGTTAATTTTGGAGATCTACAGACTCCACTACGAGTCATAGCTGAAACGATCCCAAAAAGTGCCCAAAAATGTGCCTCAAAAGTGTCCATAATTGTAATTTTCATATACCTCAAAATCCGTGTGTGATAACAGAAATTCGACTTCATATTCTTGATCAGAGGGTGAAATTGAGTGGGAAATAGGTCTAACCCTGATTTTTATGCAATCGTAGCGAAATTTGATTTTCCCAAGTTTGTACAAAATAGTGGGGGTGCGCAATGGTACAATGACGCAAACCCATCACAGACGTATGAATTTTATTGCCAGTGTCATCACTTCGGTCCAAGGCTTTGGTGTCTTGGGCCTAAGCCTTCCCATGAATATAAACACCTATACTTAGCCATATTTTAATACCATATCATATGAGATATTACCCAATACTCTGTCAAACACTTAGTAAAACATTTCACCTAAGATTCAAGTGCCAAATCTCATTACAGATCTAAGGATTTCATTCAAGCTCCAAGTCTTCATTCAAATATTCTTCAAGAAAACCTCCAAAGGTAAGGTATATGGGTTTCAACCACTAGGTCCTTTCACCCATAGTTCCCAAGCTTTCTTTTTTACTTAAATTGCATATTTCTAAGTTGGTTTACTTATGGGTCTTACTTATTATGAATTTGACTATGAACTGAGTTAGGGTTTCTTAAAAGTATGACTGTTAAGCATATTTTGAGCTAGGAATCTATGACCTATTTTGAGATTTGATGAAGGGTTTCAATGTATATTGCATGAGGGTATACCAAGTGTTGGTGGTTTGATTTACTTCAACTTTTCTTTTATGATTTCACTCTAGAATTGCATGGTCTTACACTAGCATTACATATTCGCCAAGTGTTTGATAAATTGTTCGATTTTGGATTCTTGAGCTACTAATGAACAATTGTATGACCTATGACTTGAATGACTTTATGATGATAAAAGGAATGTTTATATGTGTGTTGATTCCATAAAAGGTATCTTTAGTGTTGTAAGTTAACCATTAACCAAGTTGGGGAATTGGTACCTCAAACACCTTGATGGGAGGTAGTAAGCCCATTAACCAAGTTAAGGGGTTGGTACCTCAAACACCTTGATAAGAGGTGGTAAATACATTAACGAAGTTGAGGTCCTAGTATCTCAAACACCTCGAAGGGGTGGTTTACCTTGGATTCCAAGTACTAAGTGGCTTGGTCTATGATGATAGTCTCTTCCTACGCATGTACTATGTTTATATATAAACATGTTTTACTTCAAGCATTGATCATGCATGTGATGTTGCTAATATACTATCTCTTGCGTATGATTATGCATTTTGATTATGTTGCCTATCTATTATTGTATTGCATCCTATATACTTGGTACATTTAAATATAATAATGCATACTCTATGTTTACATATTATTATGATGTAGGAACTGGAGTTTCTCACGATCATCCTCATCCTCCCCGTGGCTAGTTCTATCTTCTCAAAGCAAGTTTGGTGAGTCCTCAACTCTGAGGATAATATCTCTTATTCTTTTATTAGTAAAAACTTTCACTATCTATTTATATGCTTTTGACTATGAGTCTTATTCATGGTTGTGTTGTGCACCACGACTATAAGTAAGAGGCTATGAGACTTCTTAGGAAATGTTTCCCTTCTTCTTGATCTATGTCATGCTATAGAGTCAAGCTAAGGCCTTCCCCTAATGAATGTTCTTTGCTATGCTAGATCATGCCTAACACAAGAGGAAGAAGAGACCGCACATCCGAAGAAAAATCAGCTCATGGAAAGCTCCGGGATGCTCTCATCTTGCTAGCTCAAGCCATGACCAATCAAGTCAATCAATGGGCCCAACCCCTCATTCTTCAACTCCGTCATCTAGGGTAAGGGACTTTATAAGGATTAACCCCTGGAGTTCAATGGGTCTAAAGTTGATGAATACCATCAAGAATGTATTTATGAGGTATACAAGGTGTTAGATATCATGGGTGTTAGGTCAGAAGAGAATACGGAGTTGGCGGCTGACTAACCCAAGAGGGTGACTCAAATATGGTACACTCAATATAAAGCGGAGAAGGGGAACAACAATGTGATTCTATGGGAGGAGTTTAAGGTGACATTTCTCAATCAGTTCTTCCCTCTTGAGCTTAGGGAGACCAAAATGATGGAGTTCATAAATTTGATGCAAGGGCCAATGAGTGTGACAAAGTATGCCCTTAAGTTCAACCAACTCTCTGAATATGCTCCACACTTAGTTCCCGATCCAAGGTCTAGAATGAACAAATTGTGATAGGTGTACCTAATTTGGTGAATGAGGAGTGTCGCTCTACTATGTTGATTAGTGAGATGGATTTGTCCTGCCTAATTATATGTGCCAAGCAAATGAAGGGGGAGAAGTTGAGGAAAAGGAGGAGTAGTGAGGCCACATAGGCTCGTTTTGATGGTAAGTACCAAGGTCTCAAAAGCGATCGGTTTCATCAAGGCCAAGGGTCTACTCACGCTCCTAACAGAAGGTCTGCCAATGACAACCCAAGGATCTAAGGTGATGGTGGTGTGGCGCTCAATGCTATGTGCCTAAAATGTTGTAGGGCTCATAAAGGCCCATGTTTGAGGGATACCAATGCTTGTTTTAGTTGTGGTGAAGTGGGGCATAAGAAGGTTGATTGTCCTTGTAATCAAAATATGGGTGGAGATGTTTGTCCGCAAGGCCGAGGTGCGAATGTGGTTCTTTTGGGGAGAGGAGGCCAACAAGGTGGTGCCCCAAGGCACAATTGACTCTATGCTCTTCCTGGGAGGCAAGGGGTTGATGATATGCCCAATGTCATCACTAGTATATTAAAATTCTTTGATTTTGATGTGTTTCCATTGATAGACTCGGGTCCCACTCTTTCTTTTGTTACCCTTTTTGTTGCCAAAAAGTTTTATGTTGAGCTCGAATTATTGTGTAAGTCATATGAGCTGTCTACTCCCATTGGTGCATCTATTGTTGCTAGAAAGGTCTATAGAAATAGTCCTATTTGTATTTTGCATAAAATATTGCTTTGTGATATTGCTGAGTTGGATATGGTGGATTTTGATGTCATTCTTGAGATAGATTTGTTGCATGCATATTATACCTCTATTGATTGTAGAACCCACAGGGTCAAATTCCAATTCCCAAATCAACCCATCCTAGAGTGGGAGAGTCATAATGTGGTGGTCAAGGGTAGCTTTATTTCTTGTATTAAAGCCCAAAGGTTGGTCTCTAAGGTGTGTCTCTATTATCTTGTGAGGGTTAGGGATGTGGAGTCTAAATTCCTTCCCATAGAGTCAGTTTTGATGGTTAATGAGTTCCTATATGTCTTCCCTAGTGAGCTCCCTGGTGTTCCCCCAAAAAGTGAAATAGATTTTGGCATAGATCACCTTCCCAACACTACCTATTTCTATTCCTCCTTACCATATGGCCCCAGTGGAGTTGAAAGAGTTGAAATACCAATTGAAGGACTTGTTGCAGAGGGGTTTTATTAGGCCTAGCCAATCACTTTGGGGTGCATTAGTGTTATTTGTAAAGAACAAGGATGGTTTTCTTAGAATGTGCATTGAGTACCAACAACATAATAGAGTCACCATAAAGAATAAGTATCTTCTACCAAGGATTGATGATCTTTTTGACCAACTTCAAGGGGCTAGTCACTTCTCTAAGATTTGTCTTGGGTCTGAGTATCACCAAGTGAAGGTAAGGGAGTGTGACGTTCCCAAGATGACCTTCTGGACTAGGTATAGGCATTATGAATTTGTGGTTATGTCCTTTGGGTTGACCAATGTGCTGGCTATTTCATGGATCTTATGAATATGGTCTTCAAACTCGACCTTTATTTGTTTGTGGTGGTATTCATTGATGATATCTTGATCTATTCACATAGTGAGGAGGAGCATGTGAGTCACTTGAGGGTGGTGTTACAAATCTTGAGAGAAGAGAAGTTGTATGCCAAGTATGAAAAATGTGAGTTTTGGTTGAAAGAGGTTACCTTTCTAGGTCATGTGGTATTGGGTGATGATATAAAGGTGGATCATATAAAGACGGAGGTAATTAGAAATTGACCTAGATCTTTGACCCCATTGGATATTAGAAGCTTCTTCGGCTTAGCGGGTTACTATCGGAGGTTTGTGAATGGATTTTCTTCTATTGCTTCTCCTATGACTAAGTTGATGTAAAACAAGGAAAAATTTGTGTGGATCGATGAGGCTGAAAGGAGTTTTC
>DF357745.1:21426-42070 GCA_000787875.1 Solanum virginianum
AAATTTGAAGTTCAGCCATACGAGCTCAAGCTATGAATTATAGTTTCCTCTGCAACTCGTAAAGGGCGGCCTCATATTAATTAATAATGTTGATCAAAATTTGACCAAGAAATGCAAGAGTGGACTATGAGAAGGCACTACGAGTTGTAGACCAGACTACAACTTGTAGAGGTGGATCGTAGTAGGGAAGTCCAAAATGCAAATTGCTGACCATGAAAGCAACTCGATTAAGACTCGTAGGTTACCTTTCGAGTCGTAACTATGAGCCATAGCAGACACCAACCATATTTTCTAATTATTTTAAGGTCTTTTTTATAAATATTATAAATAGTATATGTTAATGTTTTAGAAGCACGTCTTGATTAGTTTTTCAATAGTTGTTCACAATATTCAATATTGTAGAGAGAGTTTAGAGATAGAATAGAGAGTAGATTATAGGGTTTTACTTTGAGACTCAAATTTGGAGATTTAGAGTCACTTGTGGATTAATCTTATCAGTTAAGCTTGTGATTCTAATTACAAAAAGGGTTTTATTGTTCTTTAATTTGCTTAGGTAAGAATTCTTCCATATCTTCTTATTTCATTGTTCATTTGTGTGCCCAAGCCTTGAATGGCTAAAACCGCAACTTGGGATTGTGGGAACCATAAGTAGCTTGCTTCAAAACCTGGATTAGTTGAACTTTTTGAGTTAGGTATTTGCATGTATTATCCATTTTCCTTCATTTTATTTATTGTTTAATGGTCGCCAACATTAAATCCCACCTAGTGTCATGATCCCGACCAAGATAGTGATGAATAGGAAAAGGAAATGGACGATATAATTTGATGGATTTGATCTCATCTAATCAACAAAACCTGACCAAAGAGAGGTTGACTAGGACAATAGGTAACGATTAGTTTGGCAGACTATGGTAGTCGGCCAAGTGCCATAGTGAAATTTGACTTTCGCCTTTGCACAAGGGTTGGAAGAACTTAAGTTACCGTCCTGCATGCAATATTCTAATTTAGGTTGTGTTATCTGGGATATTTGAGTTAGTGAATCATGGGGAACACAATTTCCCAAGTTGCTCTCCAATTTGATTGTCTCTCCATTTTAGTAGTATAGTTTTATTTATTATGAATCATTGCAAAACCCCCTTCCTTGAGAGTTGAGTTATTTGATGCTTGAATTGGTTGTTGGTGACTTAAAGTTGAAAAGCCTCGTATTCCCTTGAGATTCAACCCTAACCTATGGTTAGGTTTTATATTTGACAATAATCGCTTTATCCTCAAAGTGAGAGGTACTATATGAGCATGATCAATTATTCATAGAATGGCAAAGTTGGCTCACTTCCTACCGATTAAGACATCATATAGTACTCAAGAGTATTCCAAGTTTTATACTCATGAGTTGGTAAGGTTATGGTATGCCATTTTCCATTATTTCAGATTGTGGTGCCAAATTTACTTCTCATTTTTGGATGTCCTTTCAAATAAGTGTTGGTATGACATGAAGCTAAGTACCACTTTCCATAGTCAAATCAATGGGAAAGCTAGAAGGATATGTTAAACACTTTGGCACATGTTGAGGGATTGTGTGTTGTTGCTCAGCGAAGGTTAGAATGACCACCTATCACTTATTGAGTTTGCCTACAATAATAGATATCACTCTAGCATAAAGATGCACCATTTATGGCCTTGTATGAGAGGCGATGTAGGTCTCTAGTGGGGGTTTGAGGTTGGTGAAATAGCTTTGATTGGAACTAACATAGTTTTGGATTCTCTGGTGAAGGTCAGACTTATATAAGAGAAGTTGAAGATGGCTGAAATTCCCCAAAGGTCATAATCCAACGTAAGGACGAGGGATACTGAGTTTAATGTAGATGATTACCCATGAAGGGTGTGGTCCAGTTGATTAAGAAAGGGAATTGAGACTTAGGTATGTCAGATCTTATAAAATTCTTAAGTAAGTTGGTAAGGTGGCTTATGAATTAGAGTTGCCATTGGAAATGAGAATGGTTTATCCAGTGCTCCATGTTTCAGTGTTGAGGAAGTTTGTGGGTGATCCAAATTCCACAATGCCATTAGGAGTTGTGAGTGTGGAAGGGAAGTTGACTTATGAAGATGTTCTGAGTTGAGATCCTAGACTGGAAAGTAAAGAAGTTGAGGACCAAAGAAGTTGTATCCGTTAAAGTCATTTTGAGGAATCAACAAGTCAAAAGTGCTACATGAGAAATGAAAGCGTATATAATGAAATGATACCCTCACCTCTTTTAGTCTACTCAAGCCTAAGGTATTAAGCTATTATTTTCAAAAGACCTATATTTATTTGCACTATAATTTTTCATGCCATTAAGCATGTCTATATATTTATAAGGCTGCATTTGAATGATATTTCATGCATGAGTTTGAAATTTTCATGAAAAATGATGTTTAAGTTGCATTGTGCATTCATGCTAGGTTGTTAGTGGTTTCTGTACTACATTCAAACTTTAATTTATCACATTTGAGGATAAATGTTCCTAAGAGGGAGATATTGTAAGGCCCCATATGTTAAAAGGTCAGAATCCAAAAAGAAGTGTAGGATTTGATTCTGGTGTAGGGATGTACAAGCCTTTCTATGGCTAATAGTTGGTTTTATGGGCCATAGACAATTCTCGTGAATGGGGGTTGGACTTAGTAAAATTTTGAAGTCTAAGGGTTAGTTGTATGAAGGGGTTTTATGACTCATATAAGGACCTATGAGTCACAAAAGTAGCTAAAGAATGAAGGGTCAAAATAGCTTTCTAAAGTTGAGGAAGTGCCACCAGATGAACTTATGTACGAGTCATATTAGGTTGATGGGATCGAGAATTGGCTTCATCATTTAGACCAAATGGTGGAAATTTTAAAAGTGTGGGGTGGTTCTACGAGGGGTCTTTATAACCCATAGGTGGAATTATGAGCCATGGAAGGGTGTTTGTGGATTAAGGTTCAGAGACCGATTTCAGGAGCTCAAGAGCGTAACCAGACAAAACCCTTAATCTATGAGCCATAGTTTGATCTACCATCCATATATCAGGTCATAGATGGGCCTCAACTATTTTAATGAAGGGCAATTTTGACATTTCCCCTGCACCCTAAGTCCAATACTATGTCATTTAAGGCCTGTTCCTACCCATATCATCCCCAATTCATCCTATTTCACTTTCATTCTCTCCCAACTCTAATATCTCCGAGAATCCTCCTAAGGCATTCAACTCCTAATACTTAAGAAGTAAGGAAGCTATGGTTTCAAGGTTTTCTTCCTCAATCTCAAAGTTCTTCCCTAAGGCTTCCAATCAAGGTATGTTGGTTTTATTTGTGGTTTCCTTTCACCCATAAAGCCCAGGTAATTTCAACACTTTATATAATTTTAATCCATGAAATCTTTATAAGTTTTATGATATCTCTTTAAATACTTATATTATAATGTATTTACATCCATATGAGTTATTTTAATATGAAGTTACGATATACTATGAAATGTTAATGACTTGTAAGATGTTTTTATTATTTGCTACCTAGGTTTTTCAATGCTTTTTATAAGGCCCCAAAAGTTAGGAAGTCGAATAACTTAGAAGAAGTGGAATTGAAAATATGTAGGTCAAAGTACGTGCCTCTTTTATGGTACATAGTTCAAACCCTCAGTCTTAAATAAGGCTCGTAGACAAGATTAGTCAAAATAGAAAACTGGCCATGCATGGGGCAGTATAGATGGGTATTTATGGTCCATAAATGAAACTACGGACCATAAAGAATGTCTCATAGTATGAGGGTCAAGGTTTGTCAAATATGGGTTTCTAAAACATGAACTAAAAAAACATGAAGATTTGTAGTCCTATTGATGACGTGTAAATGGACTCGTGGATTAGGACTCTGAGTTTGGCAATTTTTTTTTAGTATGGGAAGGAACCATTAAGGGGTCTACGACCCAAAAACCATTCTACGAATCATAAAGGGGACTCATAGTTTGTCTTTTAGAGATTGTATCAGAAGTTTTAAAATGTAACCAGGACAGAATCTATGGTTTCTGACTCATGGTTCCATCTACGATAGTTTGGGTCCAATAGTTTTTAACAAAGGGTATTTTTGACATTTCCCCGTACCCTAGGCATAAAACTATGTCGGTTTGGACTCTTTTTCTCCTATATCAACCTAATTCACCTTGAATGCCCTTATCCCCTCCTACTTCAAACTCTTTAAATCTTTCTAAAGCAAAAGTTCCCTCCAAGGGAGTAGACGAAAGCTAGGGTTTTATCAAGTCCTCAACCAATCCTCAAGTTTCTTTAGGATTCATAATCAAGAATGTGGGTTTGATTTGCGGATTCCTTTCACCCACAAAGTCAAACAATCTTGTATGCTACCTTTTCTTTATTATATGAAATTTATGAATTGCATGAGCATGTTCAAATGATGTTATAATGATATATTATTAGTTATATTGACTCTAATGATGCAATGTGATGATGTTGTAGGACATCCTATAGTTCTCAACTAGAGTTTCATGATTTCCTTATTTGGAGTTTTTGAATGATTAAGTGGGTTGTTTATATATGATTTTAAATTGATGATTTTCATCATAATATTGCATAATACTCTTGAATCATTTGTTTTAAAGTTTATTGCATAAGCGCACTAAGTTTAACATGAGTTCCTATATGATGTTAATGATAAAGGCCTTAAATTATGTTATTAAAGTTTATGAATGCCATGAAAGTTATAAGCATTTCATGAAGCCCTCTAATGATATTTAAGATAAACCGTTAATGTGAAAGGCCAATTGTCACTTGAGTAGATCCCCAAGTTAGTGAACTACTCCTATGATGTCAAAGTATCATTCAAAGTATAAATTTTTATGTATATGATTATGTTATAAGTATTCCGTGGGACTTGACTTAGCACCGAATGGGCATTGAAGTATGGTTTGGTAAAGGAACCTTAGCAGTAACCTCTTGTCCTATTAATTATGTGCCACCATAGGATTCCTTATAGGTTAAGGTTAGTAGATCCACAATAACAAAGTAAAAGTTAGGATATGCATGTATAGGTTGATGAAGTTCCACCCAGCAAGTGGATTCCCTCTGCCAACCTAGGAAGTTATGTTGGATTTCATGTAGTAGATTACATAGTCTTACTGTAGATTATGGTCTCCTCACACATAGTATTATTGATGATGTTTATGTTACTCTAAGAATGATTCATATGATGCATTGGTCCATATGATGTATTGATCTTTTATTTCATGTTTACTCCTTGACTGTGGTCGTGCATGTATTGAATGATGACATTACAATTTCATGTGTTGCATTTCCATCTCAAATACTTAGTACCTTCTAACATGCTAATACATATTTTGCCTATATGATATCCTCATGTAGGGACTAGTGTTCCTCCTCCTCTACCGACGTGTGGCTAGACCTCAGACGTTCGAGACTAGTTGATTATTAAGACCTCTAGTTCGGGGACTACACCTTCTCTTCTTGCTTATTGTACTTTGAGAAACATACTTTTGAGTTGTATTCTAGAGACTTTTACTTTCTATATTTTATTCTCATGACATTTATACTTGAGGGTGAGCTAAGAGCATATCATAATCCCCTCCAAGTCTTTTATAGATGGTATGTTTGGACAATATGTTTAAAGTTAATGTTGTTGTTTTCTATGGATTTTAATTGATTGAATTTTCCTTTAGTCCCTTTTCCCACTTTTAAATTCTACTTGTTATCATGTTCAACACCTATAAAGGCTTAATGAATGCTGAGAGGCTTTGGTGAGGTGACTATGGGTCCCTCATTCACTGTGTTACGACTAGGCCCTATTCTTGAATCATGATAAACTTGGTATCAGAGCACGTGGTTTTGAAATATTTCGTAGATATCCAACATACGATGTCGAATAGAGTATTCTTCATGGTTGTGAAGCACACCACAATTATGAATGAGAGACTATGAGGTGACTATGGGTCCCTCATTCATTTCGTGCCTTTAAAAGTTATCTAACGTGTAACGACATTCTCCTTTCGAATTTCTAGATCATTCCTCCAAGAAGTGCTCCTCAACCAAGGGATGCAAATGAAGATTAAGCCCTTTATGCCATAAAAAGAGTGGGACTCTCATGCAGAATTTCATGGTGCCTTAACTATATTGGCCCAAGTCTTAGACATACAAGCCAATCAATAGGTTGTTCTTCCTCCCCAAGCACCTACCCTGGCAATTAGGGTTCAACATTTCATGAGGATGAACCCGCCTAACTGTCATGATTCTAAAGTCAAAGAGGATCTAATGAAGCTCATTGATAAGGCTTATAGGATTGTGTCCATCATGGGAGTTCCATCGAAAGAGAAGGTCGAGCTTGTGGCTTATCAACTCAAGTGCATGGATAAGGTTTTGTATGATCTATGCATTGAGGAAAGAGGCGAAGAAGTGAGGCAAATCGCTTGGGAAGAGTTCAAGGGTACTTTCATAGATCAATTCTTTATGTTGGATCTATAGGAGTCCAAGGTCCAAGAGTTAATTAACTAGAAGAAAGGCCACATAAGTGTGAGGGAATACTCCCTCAAGTTCACCAAGCTTTCAAAGTATGCACCATTCATGGTTACTGAGCCAAGGTCTAGAAATAGAAAGTTTATCTTCGAGATGTCGAAGTTAGTATCCAAGGAGTGCAAGACTGCTATGCTTGTAAAAGATATGGACATTTCCTACCTTTTGACTTATATGGAGAAAATAGAGGAGGAAAAGTTGGAGATCATTTTAGGGAGTCCAAGAGTGCTAAGGTTGAAAGTGGCAGATTCTCCCACCAAAGAGTTGGTGGCTATGGCAAGTATCAAGGTGGCCAAAGTACGATGAGCCAAGGTTCAACAAATGCTCTTCCTCCTATATTCCACAAAGACAAGAGGCCCAACCCTAAACCATAAGGATCTTCGATTGCTCAAGCCTCCCCAAATTGTGCCAAGTATGGAAGATCCATCTAAGAGGAATGCTTAGCCTACTTCAACGTATGCTTTAAGTATAGAAAGCACATAGAGTGGTGGTTCTAAGCCCAAAGGCCAAGCAAAGAAAGGTGATCAAGCTGAAGAAGGTGTTCCAAGGATTAACCGAGTGTATGCCTTGCATGCCTATCAAAAAGTAGAAGAGACCCTAGATGTTGTTACTGGTATGTTGAAAGTTTATGATTTTGATGTCTATGAATTATTATATGCGAGATATAATTTATCTTTTGTAACTTTCCTTCCTTGCAAATTGATTCAATGTATGGCCCGAAGTCTTAGTTGAGCCTTTCGAAGATTATCTCCTGTAGGTGAGTCGATTATTGCAAAGAGATTTTATAAAAGTTGCCCCATGTATATCTTGTATAAAGTTATCCCTTGTGATCTAGTAGAGCTTTCTATGTATAATTTTATATCATGCTTGGGATGAATTGGATGCATGCCTCCTATGCTTTTATAGATTGCCAAACGCATAGAGTCAAATTCAAATTTCCCAATGAATCCATTCTTGAGTGGAAGGGTAATAGTTTGGGATGTAAGGGTAGATATATCTCATATCTTAAAGCTCATAAGATGATTGTTAAGGGGTGTGCCTATCAACTAGTAAGAGTTAGGGATGTCACTTCTAAAAATTAAACTTCTTGAGTTGGTTCTCTGTTGTTAATGAGTAACCCAATATCTTTCTCGATGAGTTGCCAATGTTCCTCCCAAAAGTGAAATAGATTTTGGCATAGATCTTCTTGATACTCAAACCATCTCTATTCTTCCTTATTGAATGACCCCGGTTGAGTTGAAAGAATTGATAGAGCAATTGAAGGATTTGTGGATAAAAATTTTATTAGACTAAGTAAGTTTCCATGGGGTGTCGTGATGTTGTTTGTGAGGAAGAAAGATAGGTCACTTCAAATGTATATAGACTACTGGCAACTCAACAAGGTCAGCATAAAGAACAATATCCCCTTTCGAGAATAGATGACTTGTTTGACCAATTAAAAGGGGATAGACATTTTCCAAGATTGATCTTCAGTCTGGTTATAATCAACTAAGAGTGAAGGAGTGTGACAATTCCAAGATGACTTTCTAGATAAGGTATGGTCACTTTGAATTTGTGGTGATATTTTTTCGTTTGACTAGTATGTTGGCAATATTTATGGACTTAATGAGTAGGATGTTCAAGCCTTGCCTTGATGCTTTTGTGGTTGTCTTCATAGATGATATTTTAGTGTATTCTCAAAGTAGGGAAGATCACATAGATCACTTGAGAGTTGTGCTACAAACTTTGACGGAAAGGCTATTGTATGCCAAGTTTAACAAATGAGAGTTTTGGTTAGAAGAGGTAGTATTTCTTGGGCATGTGGTGTTCGAAAAAAGAATTAAAGTTCACCCTAAAAAGATGGAGGCAGTGAATAACTGGCTTAGACCATTGACTTCTTCGAACATTAGGATCTTTTTGGGTCTAGCTGGGTATTATAAAAGGTTCATTAAAGGGTTCTACTCCATTTCATCACCGTTGACAATGTTGACTCAAAAGAATTTAATGTTTGTTTGTATAGATAATTATGAGAAAAGTTTCCAAACCTTGAAGGGCCAACTGACTTTAGCTCCAATCTTGACCTTACTGGAGGGTACCGGAGGGTTTATTGTGCATTTTGATGACTCATGGGTTTGTTTAGGTTGTGTGTTGATGCAACATGGAAAAGTGATTGCGTATAATTTATGACAATTGAAGGTGCATGAAAAAAGCTACCAGCATATGATCTTGAGCTAGCAGCCATGGATTTTAAATTGAACATATGACATCATTACTTGTATGGGATTTATATTGATGTCTTCACCGATCAAACGAATCTCTAACATGTATTTATTGAAAGGGAGCTCAACCTAAGGCAAAAGAGGTGGTTAGAGCTACTCAAACACAATGACATGAGTGTTAGGTATCATCTAGGTAAGGCTAATATGGTAGCCGACGCTCTTTGTAGGGTATCTATGGGTAGATGTAGCTTACATTAATGAGGGAATGAAGGAGTTAGTAATAGAAGCACACCATTTGTCTCACTTGGGTATGAAATTAGGTGGTCAAATAATGGTGGTATTGTCACAACCCAAGCCTAGCGCATAGATGTGACATAACAAATGAGAACCTGAAGGGACCTAAACAAGCCTCTTAGCATATCAATCACACATCTTTGGTTGCGGAAGCAAGGTAAACAACAATAAGAGGTATAAAACAAGGGAAGCGAGACTAAGGGAAGTCTTTGATAATCATGAAAGCATAAAGAGTCAAGCTTGTGGCATAAATATATAATAATATTCCAACAATACCTCTAACATAGAATGGAGCGAGTTCATAGACAGGTTCCGAGCTCACCCTCATAATCACAAGTGTTCAACAAAAGAAGTCTCAATATAGCAAGAGATGTAAATATAGGATACAATGCAAAAAAGTATAAACCAATATAGTCAAAATGCATAATAATAAGCAATAGATTAGTGAGATCTGAATATGGCATGCATGGTCAATGCTTGAAGTAAAAAATGCTTAGAAATCATTCAACTTGCATAGAACAAAATACATGTGGGAAGAGACATCAATCGACAAAGAATAAGACCAAGCGAGCTATAACATGGAATCCCCATGATTATCCCTCACCGGTAAAGATGTGGTCTACTTGCCAAGGTAAACCATACTTCACCTTGTGGAAGCCTATCCCATTTTGGAGAAGCAACCCCCCTTATGGGAACCCATCCTATTTCGAGGTGGATTTCATGATAAAGTGCAGTAAATGGATCCACTAGTATAGCAAGGGTATAATATAATCCTATGTTGGCACAGAGTTTGAGGAAAGGAGTATGGACCCTTGAAGATAGTCCACCTCGACATTCAATTCATCTGTGATAAGTCTAATACCATAGAATACTTGAAATAATCATAACTTTAATGAATTGTAATAAACATAGAACCATGACACGAGTAGCTCTTAAACAAGCTTGACCTCTAATAGTGAGCCTAACTTGAAACATGAGAGTAGATCATAATCATAATCATACATGAACCCTTTGTTTAACATGAATGGCTCACAAGACGTAAAATCTTAAAAATAGGGCTTAAATTCATACTTGCAATAACATAGATACTTTTCGTGAATTCAATGCATAATTGAAAGCCCTTAATCATCATATAGTCACTTGGATTGTAAATCATGAAATAGATCATCAATAACTTGAGAATTCTTAACTTGACATTTTATCAAACACTTGGTGGGCTCATGATACTAGCTCAAAATTATGTTGAATCATGATACTAGTTCAAAATCATGCAATTCAACAGTGAAATCATGTGAGAAAACTCAATGCAAACCAATCCACCAACATATTGTGAAACCCTCATATAGGGTAACTTGAAATCTATCATCAAATCTCACAATAGATCATAGTTTCATAGTTCAAAACATGCATATATAGTCTCAATAGATTCTAATCATGATATAAGCTTGAAATAGATAGTCATGCATAAATAGATCAACATCTCATAGAACCCAAAATAATTTATACTCATAATCCATAACAAAAGATACCCCTAGATATTACAACTTAAAACATGCAATTTTCATTAAAAGGAAGATTGGGCTCCATGGGAGAAAGGACCCAACATATGAACCCACATGCCTCAAGCATGGGTTATCTTCAGTTGAGCTTGAAGAGAATCTTTGAGTTTCAAAGTTAGTCTTAGAATTCTTGAAATTTGAATTATGTATTTGGTTAAGTTTTTGAGAGATCTTTGAGAGGGTCTTGAGTATTATAGAGTTAAAAAAGGACTTAGTATAGGTGTTTTCATGCATCAGTGGGCATGGGGCTATGACCCCAATGCCCTTGGGCCAAAATAAAAAGTTGAGGAAAATCTAACACTGGTCTGCGACGTAGACCAATCACGCAGGCCCAGTTTGTACTGCTCCACGCCCCTGGTACATCATGTGCAGGGCACAGACATATACTGGATAAGGAAAATTAGTGAATTTTTTTTTGCTGTGGGTCCTCTAAAATCCAGTTTATAACCATTGCCCACTCAATTTTGCCCCCTGATCAAGAATATGAAGTCGAATTTTTGATATCACACATGGATTTTGAGATATGTGAAAATTATGATTATGGGCATTTTCGAAGCATATTTTTGGGGCATTTCAATATTGCCGCCTTGAGAACATTCATCCTGGATTGTCAAAAAACATACTAAGATAAGTAATCATGAAGATTTCAGCCTGGATGAATGTAATGAATGCATTTGAACATCATTATCAAAAATCTCAACATGAATGTCAAAAATTACCATAAAATTGTCAACATAAACTTGAATGCATACAAAATGACATATGGGCTGAAACTTAAGAATTGAAATCATAGGGGGCTTAGATTAGTACCTTCAGCTTGAGTGGAGTAGAAGAGATATGGGTATCACTTTCCCATGTCCACCTCGGCTTCTTATGTTGCACTTTCAACTTGTTGATTTCTCCAAAGGACCTTGACGGAAGCTACATCTTTGTTACTCAACCCCTTCACTTGTCTATCAAAAAACTCCACCGGGATCTCCTCATAAGTCAAATTATCCTCTATAATACCTACAACATCCAAGGGCACTATGGTACTTAGGTCACCCACACACTTTCTTAACTTGGACACATGGAAGACCAGATGAGCCATGTCTATCTCCATAGGTAACTCCAACTCATATGCAGCCTTACCCACTCTCCTTAAAACTTTATAAGAACTGACAAACCTTAGGCTTAACTTCCCATTCTTGCCAAACTAGACCACACCCTTCATGAGTGAGACTTTTAAATAGACCCAATCACTAACCTGAAACTCAAGATCCCTTCTTGCCAAAATGGACTACACCCTTTATGGGTGAGACTTTCAAGTAAGCCCAATCACCAACCTTAAATTCAAGATCTCTCTTTCTCGCACTGGAATAAGACTTTTGTCTACTTTGGGCTATTTTCAATCTCTCCCTTATTAACCCCACCTTCTTCAAGGCTTCCATGACATAATCTGGACCTGGCTAAGCCATTTCCCCCACTTTAAACCACCTAACTGGGATCTGCAATGCCTACCATAAAGAGCTTCAAAAAGAGACATACCAATACTTGAGTTGTAGCTATTGTTGTAAGCAAATTCAATGAGTGGAAGATGTTTATCCAACTACCCTTATCCTCCAAAACACAAACTCTAAGCATATCCTCAAGAGTTTGGATAGTCCTCTCGGCTTGACCATCCTTCTAAGGGTGAAGGGCCATGATAAGCTTAACCTTAGTACCAAGACCTCTTTGGAAGTACCTCCAAAAGTGAGAAGTGAATTGAGCACCACGGTTCGAAATGATTGACAAGGGCACCTCATGCAATCTAACCAACTCATGAATGTACAACTTAGCATAATCTTCGGCACCATAAGTAGTTCTAACTTATAGAAAGTGAGCCAACTTTGTCATTCTATACACAACAACCAAAATAGAGTTAAATTGTTTCTAGTATTAGGAAACCCAACCATAAAATCCATGTTGATATCTTCCTACTTTCAAGTAGGGATCTCTATTTCTTGGGCTAGATCACTCGGTCTTTGATGTTTGGCTTTCAATTATTGGCAATTATAACATCCGGATATGAACTTGGCCATGTCTTTTTTCATACCACCCCACCAATACACTTCCCTCAAGTCTCTATGCATCTTTGTAGAACCGGGATGAATGGAATAACATGAATTATGGGCCTCCTTCAAGATCAATTATTTCAAATCATCTACATTTGGCACACACAACCTACCTTGGTACCTAAAGGTACCATCTCCCCCTTGGGAGAAAACCTCCACTTTACCTTCTCTCACCAAGGCCTTCAACTCTAGCAAAGCGGGGTCAAGTTCTTGGAAGATTTAGAACCATCAATAACCACTATATCCCCATTGTCAACTTCATCCAACCTAACCCCCAATCTAGCCAACCGGTGAACTTCTCTCGTCACCTCTTTACCACTACCATCAACATGAGCTAGACTACCCATAGACACTCTACTTAGAGCATCAGCCAGAATATTAGCTTTGCTGGGGTGATAATGCATACTCATATCATAATCCTTAAGGAGCTCCAACCACCTTCATTGTCTCAAGTTAAGATCTTTTTGGGTGAACACATATTGGAGACTCTTGTGGTCGGTGAACACATCAAAATGAACCCTATACAAGTAGTGACACCAAATTTTCAATGCAAATAACACGGTCATCAATTCAAGATCATGGGTCGGATAATTCTTCTCATGCACCTTACATTGTCTTGAGGCATACGCTATTACCTTACCATTTTGTATCAAAACACACCCTAAACCAATTATTGAGGCATCAGAATATACAACAAATCCTTCTAACCCTTTCGATAGAGCCAAGATAGGAGTAGAGACAAGCTTATCTTTCAAAGTTTTGAAACTCTTTTCACACTTATGGGTCCACACAAATTTTGGCTACTTTTGTGTCAATTTAGTCATAGGAGAAGCAATAGAAGAGAAACCATTCACAAACCCCTGGTAGTAACCTGCCAAACCCATGAAACTTTTAATGTCCGATGGAGTCAACGGTCTGGGCCAATTTCTAATCACCTCTATTTTCTTCGGATCCACCTTAATGCCATCACTCGACACCACTTGTCCTAGAAAAGCAACCTCGCTCAACCAAAACTCACATTTCTCATATTTTGCATACAACCTCTTCTCCCTTAAGATTTTCTACACCACCCTCAAGTGATCCACATGCACCTCCTCACTATGGGAATAAATGAAGATATCATCAATAAAAACCACCACAAACAAGTCAAGGTAGGGTTTAAAAACCCTACTCATGAATTTAAACCCTACTCATGAGATCCATAAATGTAACTGACGCATTAGTCAACCCAAAAGACATAACCATAAACTCAAAGTATCCATACCTAGTCGGCAAAGCCTTCTAGGGAACATCATACTTCCTCACTTTCACTTGGTGATACCCGGACCAAAGATCAATCTTAGAAAAGTGACTAGCCCCTTGAAGTTGGTCCAAAAGGTCATGAATCCTTAGTAGAGGGTACTTGTTCTTTATGGTGACTCTATTAAGTTACCGGTAATCAGTGCACATCCTAAGGAAACCATCCTTTTTCTTCACAAACAACACCGGTACAACCCAAGGTGACTTACTAGGCCTTATAAAACCCTTCTCCAACAAATCCCTCAATTGTTCTTTCAACTCTTTCAACTCTGCCGGGGCCATACGGTAAGGGGGAACAGAAATGGGTGGAGTATTGGGAAAGAGGTCTATACCAAAATCTATTTTCCTTTCAAGCGGAACACCAGGAAGCTCATTGGAAAGATATTAGAAACTCATTAACCACCAGAACTAACTCAATAGGAAGGACTTTGAACTCAACATCCCTAACCCTCACAAGATGATAGAGATAACTCTTAGAAATCAAATTTTGGGCTTTAAGGCAAGAAATGAATCTACCCTTGACCACCACATCATGATTTTTCCACTCAAGGATGGGGTCATTAGGAAATTGAAATTCAACCTTAAGGGTTCTACAATCAAGAAAAGCATAATATGCATGCGACCAATCCATCCTAAGAATGACATCAAAATCCACAATATCTAATTCAACAAAATGACAAGGAAAGATTTTATGCAAAATGAACATGGGACAATTTCTATAGACTTTTTTTTAGCAACAATGGACTCACCAATGGGGGTAGACACTTCATAAGGTTCACACAACAATTTGAGACTAACATGAAGCTTTTTGGAAACAAAAGGAGTAATAAAAGAAAGAGTGACACCAAGATCTATCAATGCATAACATCAAAATCAAAATCCTTTAACAGATCAATGACGACATCGGGCATGTCATTCAGTCCTTGTCTCCCTTGAAGAGCATAGAATCTATTTTGCCTTGGTGCACCCTCTTCTACTTTGACACGCATTTTACTCCTTGGCCTTCTGGACGACCATCTCTACCTTTGTTTTGAGCATGATGACAATCAATAACTTTATAATCCATCTCACCACAACCAAAGCAAGCATTAGAATTCCTTAAACATGGACCACTATGATTCTTTTAATACCTTGGACATCTAGGTTTTATCATTCCTCTATTCCCACCTTAGAATCTTTGATTATCATCAATAAACCTTCAATTAGGCGCATTTGAAGACACTTGACATTGGAACTTGTGGCCTTGAGAAAATCAACCACCCTTGGAATTTTGGAATCCACCTTCAAAATTGCCCTGTTAGACTCACCACTTTTTCTTTTCCTATGGTTTTCCTCCTCTAGTTGTTTGGCATAAGTCATGAGGCGGGACAAATCCATATCACTTACTAGAATGGCACTATAAAAATCCTCATTAACCATGTCGAACACTCCCTATAAAAACTTGGTCATCCTTGATCTAGTCTAGGCAACCAATTCTAGAGCATACTTGGAAAGTTGGTTGAACTTGGAGGCATACTTCTTACATTCATGGAACCTAGCTTATGGTTCATAAAAACCATCAACTTAGTCTCCATTAGCTTAATAGGAAAGGACCGGTTGAGAAATGTAACTTTGAACTCTTCCCAAGGGATAGCACCATTATTCCTCTTCTCTAACTTCCATTGAGTAAACCAAACTTGAGCAACCCCTTGGCGTTGGTAGGCCGCCAACTCTGCCTTTTCCTCTGAATTAACCCCTATAATAGATAGCACTTTGTACACCTCATCTATGAACTCTTGGTGATCCTCATCCATCTTTGATCCATGGAACTCCGATAGGTTCATTCTAGTGAAATCCCTCACCCTAGGAGCCGAAGTGGGAACATGTCGGACTTGAGCCCCTTGATTGATTTCGTTGGTCATAGCATAAGCCAATATTGTAATAGCATCTCAGAACTCTTCTTGGCCTACCCCTCCACCTTGAGGAATGGGAAGGCCCAGTTGCTCCTTGACTGTGCGGGCTCTCTTTAGTCTTCCTATTGGAATCGGCATGATCTAGAATAGCAAAGAGCATTACACATATATCTAAAACATAATATAGACCATGAAAAAGTGAAACATTTCCTAAGATGCCTCATAGCCTCCTATTCATAGTTGTGGTGTACTTCACAACTATGAATAAGATTCTATTTGACATAGTGTCCTGCATTTCGAGGACCATTAACAATCTAGTGCTCTAATACCAAGTTTGTCATGACCCAAGCCTAGGGCCTAGACATGACACGGGGAATGGAAACCCAAAGGAACCATAACAAGCCTCTTAGAATATCAATCACACGTCTTTGGTCATGGAAGTAAGGTAAAAAACAACAAAAGGCATAAAACAAGGGAATCAGGACTAAGGGAAGTCTTTGATAATCATAAAAGTATAAAGATTCAAGCATATAGTATAAATACATCATAATTTTCCAACAATACCTCTAACATAGAATGGAGCGGGGGCCAAGACACTTTCTGGGCTCACCTTCATAATCACAAGTGTTCAACAAAAGAAGTCTCAATATAGCAACAGAAGTAAAGATAGTATCCCTGAACTTGAGGACTCACATGGATCATATTAGCCACATGGAGGATGATCAAGTGGTGTTCCAATTCCTACATGGTAATATCATATAGGTATAGAGTATGTGTTAGTACATTTGAAGGTACTAAGTATGTAGGATGCAATTCAACAAGTGTTAAGCCAATATATTCAAAATACATAGTAATAAGTAATAGATAAGTGAGATCTCAATGTGGCATACATAGTCAATGCTTGAAGTAAAAGATGCTTGTTAATAATTCAACTTGCATAGAACATAATACATATGTGGGAAGAGAACTCAACCGACAAAGAATAAGACCAAGCAAGCTACAACTTGGAATCATGATGATTACCCCTCATCGGTAAAGAGGTGGTCTACTTGCTAAGGTAACCCATACTTCACCTTAAAGGAGCCTATCCTATTTCAAAGAAGTAACCTCCCCCTTACGGGAACCCATCCTATTTTGGGGTGGATGTCATGATAAAGTGAACTAAATGGATCTACTAATATAGCAAGGGTATAACATAATCCTATGTTGGTACATAGTTTGAGGAAAGAAGTATGGACCCTTGAAGATAGTCCATGCCGACATCCAATCCATCGGTGATAAGTCTAATCCCATGGAATACTTGAAATAATCATAACTTTAATAACTTGTAATAAACTTGGAACCATGATATGAGTAGCTTTTAAAGATGCTTGACCTCTAATGGTGAACCTAACTTGAAACTTGAGAGTAGATCATAATCATAATGATACATGAACCCTTTCTTTGACATGAATGACTCACAAGAGGTAAAATCTTTAAAATAGGGCTTAACTTCGTACTTGCAACATCATAGAAACTTTTTACGAATTCAATGCATATTTGAAAGCCCTTAATAATCATATAGTCTCTTGACTTGTAAATCATGAAATAGATCACCAATAACTTGAGAATTCTTGACTTGACATTTTATCAAACACTTGGTGGGCTCATGACACTAGTTCAAAATCACGCAATTCAAGTGTAAAATCATGTCATAAAACTCAATTCAAATGAACCCACTAGCATATTATAAAACCCTCATGTAGGGTACCTTCAAATCCATCGTCAAATCTCATAATAGATCATAATTTCATAGCTCAAAACATGTATAGTCTCAATAAATATAATCAAATCATGGTATAACCTTAAAATAGATAGTCATGCATAAATGGATCAACATCTCATAAAAATCCAACATAATTTATACTCATAATCCATAAACAAAGAGTACTATAGATAATACAACTTGAAAACATGTAATTTTCATACAAATAATGATTAGGCTCCATGGGTGAAAGGACCCAATGGATGAAATCCACATACCTCAAACTTGGGTTATCTTCAGTTGAGCTTGAAGAAAACTTAGAGCTAGAAGAGAATCCTTAAGTTCCAAAGTTAGGCTTGGCTTGAATGAGATATTTGGTTATGTCTTTGAGATGTCCTTGAAAGGGTCTTGAATGATATAAAGTTGAAATATGACTAAGTATAGGTGTTTTCACGCATTAATAGGCCTGGGGCTATGACCCTAATGCCCTTATGCCAAAATGAAAAGTTGAGAAAAATCTAACACTGGTCTGCGATGCAAACCCATTGTGTAGGGCCAGTTTGTACTGCTCTGCATCCCTGGTGCGTCGCATGCAGGCGCGGACATACACTGGATAAGGAAAATAAGCAAAAATTATTTTTCACTACGGCTCCTCTAAGATCTGGGTTATACCCATTCCCTACTTAATTTTTCTCCTGATTAAGAATATGAAGTCGAATTTTTGATATCACGCACAGATTTTGATATATGTGAAAATTATGATTATAGGCATTTTTGAAGCATATTTTTAGGGCGTTTCAGGTATGATGTTTTAAAATGGTTCTAAGTCTTCATTAATGGTAGATGTCAAAGCCAAACAAGACCTTGATCCTACCTTGGTTGAAAGGAAGGCATTGGTAAAGGAAGGCAAAGTAAAGGTTTTCTCCTAAGGGAAAGATGGTGATCTGAGATGTCAAGGTAGGCTATATGTACCAGATGCCAATGGGTTGAGAAGTTTGATTTTGGAGGAACCTCAGAATTTGTCCTATTCTTTTCATCTCAGTTCCACTAAGATGTATAGAGACCCAAGAGAGGTGTACTAGTGAAATGGAATAAAGAAGGACATTGCAAAGTTTGTGACCGAGTATTGTGACGACCCAACCCTAGGGCCAAGACTTGACAGGGCAAATGGTGAACCCAAACGGACCCCAGTCAAGCCTTTTAACAGATCATTACAGATCCTTTATCGCGAAAGACATATAACAACAATAAGAGATAGTAAAAATGGAACATAGGGCTAAGGGACATACTTCAGACCATAGAAACATAATAAGCCCACAGATAGAATTAATACATCATAAGGTTCCAACAACACCTATAAACATAAAACATAGCGGGGGCCAAGACAAACAACTGGGCTTACTCTCATAGTTAAAAGCATACAATAAAGGAAATAGAGTCTTTATATATAACATAGGACCAAAGACCTTGTCCCTAAAACTGAGGACTCACCAACTTGCTTGAGAGAAATCGTACTAGCCACATGGAGGAGGATCAAAAGGTGCTTTGGTCCCTACATGGTAATATCACATATGGATAGAGTACGCATTAGTACATTTGAATGTACTAAGTATGTAGGATGCAATATAACAAGAGATAGACAACATAATCGAAATGCATAGTTAGGCAATAAATAAGCATGTAGCAATATGGTATGCATGAGTGATGGTTGAAGTAAACCATGCTTATATAGAACATATTATATATGTAGTAAGAGACCATCATCGTAGACCAAGAAACTTAGTACTCGAAATCCATGGTGAAACACCCCTTAGAAGTAATTGAGGTACCAACCCCTTAATTGGTTGACGAATATGGCCATCCTCCGTCGGAAGAGAATAAAGTACCAACCTCTCAATTAGTTGATGGCTTACTGCCCTCATTTGAGGTGAGTGAGGTACCAACCCCTCACTTGGTTGACCAAAAAGGTGACCCTCCACCGGAAGTGATTAAGGTACCAACCCCTCAATTTGGTTGATGGCTTAACACCCTCATCCGAGGTGATTGAGGCATCAACCCTCATTTGGCTATGATCAACTCACAACACAATAGATACATATCATGAAATCAAGGCATATATACAATCCTTTCATCATCATATAGTCTCTTAACTCATATGCCATTGAATAGGCCTTTAACAACTAAAGAAACCTGATCCAGACATTCGATCAAACACTTGGTGGGTGTGTAATATTAGTGTAAAATCATGCAATTCAAGAGTAAAATCATGCAAGAAAACATAATTTAAAATCACCCACAACATTAAAGTCCTTCATAAAATCTCAAGATAGATCTAAAATTCATAGCTCAAAACATGCTTAAACAGTCATAAATTTACAAAACCCTAACATAGTTCATAGTCAAATTCATAATAGAAAACCCATAAGTAAAATCAACTTAGAAACTAGTAATTTAGGTAAAAAGGAAGCTTGGCCACCATGGGTAAAAGGACCCAATGGTTGAAACCCACATACCTTAGCCCTGGAGAATTCCTTGATGAAGATTTGAAATGGAGACTTGAAGCTTAAGTGAAATCCTTAAGATCTGGAATGAGTTTGGAACCCATGATTTGAGTAAAATATTTGTCCAAGTGTTTAAGAGAGTATTGGGGAATGTGTTATATGGTATGAAGGTAAAATATGGCTAAGTATAAGCATTTTTACACATAGGAAGACTTAGGCCCAAGACCCAAGGGCCTTGGACCAAAATGAAAAACTGGGCAAAAATATACACAGTGGCGCACCTTGGCTGCGTCGCACTAGGGGCGTGCACTACTCTCTGGAAATCACATTTTGCAATTTTGAAATATTGATACAGTTGCTTTAAATCAGGGTTAAATCTATTTCTCACTCAATTTTTCCCCCTAATTAATAATATGAATTTGAATTTTTGATATCATGCATGAGTTTTGAGATATATGGGATATATAATTTTGGACACTTCCTGGAGTTGGTTAGATGTCATGGGGTTCAACTTTATACTATATC
>DF357745.1:42134-102540 GCA_000787875.1 Solanum virginianum
TATCGGATCTTAGAGCTTTATGCACCTCTCATATTTATAGATCATATCAAAAGGGCCTTGGTACTATGGTAAAGTTGCGTATCAGTTTTCATCTTGAAATTGATAGGAAAGGGGAGAGGACAATTCCACTTAACATATATTAATGGCAAGGGGATTTGGGATGACTACTTACCACTTATAGAATTCATATACAATAATAGCTATCAGTCTAGCATCGAGCTGGCATCATTTGAGGCCTTGTATAGGAGGCGATGTAAATCTCAAGTGGGCTGGTATAAAGTTGGTGAAATGGCATTGATAGGACCCGATTAGGTCATGGATGCTACAGATAAGGTTAAACTTATAAGGGAGAAGTTGAAGATAGCTCAAAGCCATCAAAAGTCATATTTCAATGTGAGGAGAAAGGACTTTAAGTCCAGTGGCAATGATTGGGTCTATTTGAAGGTATCACCCATGAAGGGTTTGGTCCAGTTTAGTAAGAAAGGGAAATTGATCCCAAGGTATGTAAGATCTTGTAAAATTGTTAGGAGGGTTGGCAAGGTGTCTTCTGAGTTGGAATTGCCATTTGGAATGAACATAATTTACTTGCCATGTGTCAATATTGATAAAATTCATGGGTGATCCAAATTCTAACGTTCTATTGGAGGATATAAGTATTGAAGAGAACATGACTTATAAAGAAGTACCAGTTGAGATTCTAGACCAGTAAGTAAAGAAGTTGAGAAACAAAGAGGTAGTACCTACTGAGATTCTAAATAGGCAAGTGAAGAAGTTTAGAAACAAAGAGGTTGCATCCATCAAGGTCCTTTGGAGGAATCAATTAGTTGAAAAAGCAATGTGGGAAGCAGAAGCATACATGATGAAGTGAAACCCATATCTCTTCTAGTCTAGTCAAGCCTAAGGTATTAAGTCTTTCTTGCCTAAAGACTATAAAATTCCTTATATTTTAGTTTTCATGTTGTTTATACATATTTACGTTTTTATGGGACTATATTGAATGATGTTTAAAGTATGTGTTCGAAAAATTTATAAAAGAGATGTTTAAATTGCATTTTTATATTCATGTTAGGTTGTAGCTATTTCCTTATATGCTTAGAGCCTACGTTTAGATTATTTAAATTTAAGGACAAATGTCCTTAAGAGGGAAATATTGTACGGCCCCATAAGTTAGGAAGTTGGAAAGTGCAAAAGAAGTGGAACTAAATATGCCATGACCCAAGGCTAGGGCATAGATGTGACACAGCGAATGGGGGACCCGAAGGGACCCCAAACAAGCCTCTTAGCATATCATTCACACATCCTTGGTCGCGGAAGCAATTAAATAAAAACAAAGAATAAAATAAGGATAAAAGGGCTAAGGGAGTCTTTCATAGCTTAAAAACATACAATAGTCAAGAGAGTCAAGGCTCAAAGCATCACTACATAACTTGTTCAATAACACCTCTAAGCTTAGATTCGAGTGGGGGCCAAGACAAATTTCCGGGCTCACCTTTTGTATCAAAGTGCAACATAAAGATATAACAAGAAAAAAAGAGGAAAGCTAGTCTTCCCGAACTTGAGGACTCACCAACAACTTATATTCAAGAGAACGAACTACCCTCGAATAGGAGGATGATCAAATGGGGCACAACCGTGTAGGCATAGAGTATGCATTAGTAAGTTTGAATGTACTAAGTATGTCAGATGTCATGCAACAAGAGATAAGTTACATAATCGGAATGCTTAATTAGGCAACAAATGAGCATAATAACAATATGGCATGCATGAATGATGCTTGAAGTAAAACATACTTATATAGAACATATTACATATATAGGAAGACACCACTTTTATAGACCAAGAAAACTAGTACTTGGAATCCAAGGTATGACCACCCCTTGGGAAGTGATTGAGGAATATGTAGGAAGAGGCCACCTTTATAGACCAAGCAAACTAGTACTTGTAATCCAAGGTATGACCACCCCTTGGGAAGTGTTTGAGGAATTTACCCCTCAATTATAGATGGGCATACCATCCTCCATCATAGTGATCAAGGTATATACCCCTCAACATGGTAGATGAGCATGACCCCCTACCCAATCAAAGTGGTTGCGGAATATACTCAACAATTGGTAGATGAGCATGACCACTGACCATCAAAGTGATTAAGGAATATACCCCCAAATAGGTAGATGGGCATGCCACCCCCCATCATAGTGGTTGAGGCATAACACCTCCTCAACTAGGTTTGGTCAACTTACAATACTATAGATACTTTTTATGAGATCAACATATGCATACATTCCTTTCATGATTATAAAGTCACTTAACTCATATGCCATGTATTAGACCTTTAATTTCTCAAGATTCTATAATCGAACATTTTATCAAACAATTGGTGGGTGTGTAATACTAGTACAAGCTCATGCAATTCAAGAGTGAAATCATGTGAGAAAAATCAATGTAAAACCACAAAACTCAACCTTGGACATTTCTTTGATGATGATTTGATTGAGAAATTGAAGCTTGAATGAAATTCTTGAGATCTAGAATGAGATTGGGACACTTGAATTTAGGTGAAATATTTGTCTAAGTGTTTGACAGGGTTTTGGGGAATGTCTTGTATGATATGAAGTTGAAAAATGACTAAGTATAGGTGTTTTATTGCATAGGATGTCTTAGGCCCAAGACCCAATAACCTTTGACTGGAACAGGAAAACTGGCACAAAATACACGTATCGCAGAGCAAACGCGCACCCTCTCTAGAAAAATGAAATTGTTGCAAAATTTATTTTTTGCTACGAGTCCTCTAAAATTAAGGTTATACCCATTTCCCACTCAATCTTGTCCCCTAAACAAGAATGTAAAGTCAGATTTTTGATATCACGCACGAATTTTGAGATATATGGAAATTATGATTATGGGCATTTTCGAGGCACATTTTCGGGCACTTTTTGGGGTCGTTTCAATATCTCCTCCCTTGGAAAAATTCATTCTTGAATGTCAAAGAAATGTATATAAGAGAAATAATCTAGATAATTTTAGCCTACACAAGAATACAACAATGCACTTAAACATCATTTCAAAATTCGCAACAAAAGTGTCAAAATCACTATGAACTTGTCAATATAAACATGAATGCATGTAAATGATATGAGGGCTAAAACATAAGACTTGAAATGACAAAGGGGACTTGTATTATTGAGTAGAATGGAAGAGTTAGGGATATCTCTTTTGCATGTCTGCTACGGCTTCCCATGTGGCACTTTTAACTTGTTGATTTCTCCAAAGAACCTCAACAAAAGCTATATCCTTGTTCCTCAACCTCTTCACTTGTCTATCTAAAATCTTTGTCGGAACCTCTTCATATGTCAAGTTATCTTCAACAGTACCCACAACATCCAATGGTAGAATAGATTTGGTTTACCTACACATTTCCTCAACATAGACATAAGGAGGACTGGATGAACCATATCCATTTCACTAGGCAACTCCAATTCATAGGCCACCTTACCAATCCTCCTTAACACCCTATAAGGACCCACATATCTTGGACTCAATTTACCTTTTTTGCTGAAACGAACCATACCCTGCATGGTTGAAACCTTCAACTATACCCAATCACCAACCTTAAATTCAAGATCCCTTTTTCTCACATCGGTATAAGACTTTTGTCTACTTTGAACTGTTTTCAACCTCTCTCTTATCAACCTCACTTTTTTAAGGCCTCCATAACAAAATCCGAACCCAACAAAGCCATCTCTCCCACATTAAATCACCCAACCAGTGATCTACAATGTTACCATAAAGGGCCTCAAAAGGATCCATACCAATGCTTACATGATAGCTATTATTATAAGCAAACTCAATTAGTGGAAAATGATCATCCCAACAACCCTTAAACTCCAATACAAAAGCTCTAAGAATATCCTCAAGAGTTTGGATAGTTCTCTTGGCTTGGCCTTCCGTTTGGGGTTAAAAGTCGTACTAAGCTTAACCTTAGTACCAAGACCCCTTTGGAAGGACCTCCAAAAGTGTGAAGTGAATTAACCACCACGATCTGAAATGATAGACAAAGGCACCCTATGAAATCTAATCAACTCATGGATGTACAACCTAGCATAATCTTCGGCACCACAAGTAGTGTTAACTGGTAGGAAATGACAACCCAAATAGAATCAAAACCCTTTCTAGTCTTCGAAAACCCAACCACAAAGTCCATGTTGATTTCCTCCCACTTCTAAGTAGAAATCTCTATATCTTGGGTTAGGCCACCCAGCCTTTGATGCTCGACTTTAATTTGTTGGCAATTATGGCAGTTGGATACAAATCTAGCAATGTCTTTCTTCATACCTTTACACGAAAACACTTCCCTCAAATCTCTATATACCTTTATAGAACCGAGGTGAATAGAATAGGAAGAAATATAAGCCCCATCAAGAATCCTCTCTGTTAAGCCATCAACACTAGGCACACACAACCTACCTTGGTACCTAAGGGCACTATCTCTCCCTTGGGACAAAATCTCCACCTTACCATCTTTCACCAAGGCCTTCAACTCTAACAAGGCTGGTTCAAGATCTTGCTTTGCCTTCACCTCTTCAATAAAAGAAGACTTAGAACCATCAACAACCACAATATCACAATTATCAATCCCCTCCAACCTAACTCCCAATCTAGCCAACCAATGGACCTCCCTAGTCACTTTTTTGCCACTATCATCAGTATGTGCTAGGCTAACCATAGATACCATAATCAAAGCATCGGCCACAACATTAGCCTCGATCTCCCTAGCCACCTCTTTGCTCCCACCATCAACATGAGCTAGGCTACCCATATATACCCTACTCAAAGCATCCGCCACAACTAGCCTTATTGGGGTGATAATGCACACTCATATCATAATCCTTAAGAAGCTTTGACCACCTTTATTGTCTCAAGTTGAGATCTTTTTGGGTGAACACATATTAAAGACTCTTATGATCTGTGAACACATCAACATGAACCCCATACAAGTAGTGACGCCAAATTTTCAAGGCCAATACCACGGTGGCAAATTCAACATCATGAGTAGGAAAATCTTTTTCATGCACCTTAAGTTATCTAGAGGCATAAGCTATCACCTTACTATTTTGCATCAAAACACAACCCAAACCAATTCTTGAGGCATAACAATACACAACAAACCCTTTCGGTAGAGACAAGATAGGAGCGGAGACAAGCTTATCCTTCAAAGTTTGGAAACTCTTTTCACACTATTCTGTCCACATAAAATATGCCCTCTTTCGGGTCAACTTCATCATGGGAGAGGCAATAGAAGAGAAACCACTAACAAACCTCCGGTAGTAACCAACTAACCCCACGAAACTTCTAATGTTCGATGGAGTCAAAAGTCTAGGCCAATTTCTAATCACCTCCATCTTTTTATGATCCACCTTAATACGATCACCTGAAACCACATAACTAGAAAGGCAATCTCTTTCATCCTCAACTCACATTTATCATATTTGGCATACAACTTCTCTTCCCTCAATTTTTGTAGCACCACCCTCAAGGGACTCACATGCCTCCTCACTATGGGAATATATCAAAATATCATCAATAAATACCACCATAAACAAATCAACGTAGGGTTTAAAAAACCTATTTATAAGATCCATGAAGATAGCTGACGTATTTGTCAACCCAAAAGACATAACCATAAACTCATAATGCCTATACCTAGTCCTGAAGGCCGTCTTGGGAATGTCACGCTCCCTCACTTTCACATGGTGATACCTGGATCAAAGATCAATCTTAGAGAAGTTACTAGCCCCTTAAAGTTGGTCAAAAAGATCATCAATTTTTTGTAGAGGGTACTTGTTCTTTATGGTGACCCTATTAAGTTACTAGTAGTTAATGCACATTCTAAGAGAACTATCTTTCTTCACAAATAACACCTGTGCACCCCAAGGTGATTAGCTAGGCCTAATAAAACCCTTCTCCAATAATTCCTCAATTGTTCCTTCAACTTCTTTAACTCCACCGGGGCTATACAGTAAGGTGGCATAGAAATAGGTTGAGTATCGGGATGGGGGTCTATACCAAAGTCTATTTCCCTTTCAGGAGGAACACCAAGAAGATCATTAGGGAAGATAACAAGAAACTCATTAACCATTCTATACCAAAGTCTATATCCCTTTCGGGAGAAATAATGAGAAACTCATCGGGAAAGACATCAAGAAACTCAGTAACCACCAGAATCAACTCTATAGGAAGGACTTTGGACTCAACATCCCTAACCCTCACAAGATAATAAAGACACCCCTTAGAAATCAATGTATGGGCTTTAATGCAAGAAATGAATCTACCCTTGACCACCACATCATGACTCTCCCACTCAAGGACAGGTTCATTAGGGAATTAAAATTTGACCCTATGGGTTCTACAATCAGTAGAATCATAATATGTGTCCAACTAATCGATCCCAAGAATGACATCAAAATCCACCAAATCCAACTCAACAAAATTACAAGGCAATATTTTATGCAAAATGCAAATGGGATATTTTTATTGACTCTTCTAGCAATAATAGATGCACCAATGGTAGTAAAAACCTCATAAGGCTCACCAAACAATTCGGGTTCAACATGAAACCTTTTGGCAACAAAGGGAGTAACAAAAGAAAGAGTGGCACCCATGTCTACGAATGCATACACATTAAAATCAAAGACTTTTAACATACTAGTGATGACATCAGGCACCTCATCTACCCTTTGTCTCCCTTGAAGAGTATAGAATCAATTGTACCTTGGGGCACCACATTGTTGGCCACCTCTCTCTTAGGAACTGCATTTGCACCTTGTAGACGTACATCCTTACCGTTGTTTCGATTTTGAGGGTAATCCACCACCTTATGACCCACTTTAGCACAACCAAAACAAGCATTGGTATCCTTTAAACATGGGCCACTATGGCCCTTATCACATTTTGGACACATAACATTAGGTACACTACCACTATCACCTTGGACCCTTGGGTTGTCATTGGTAAGCCTTTTATTAGGAGCATGAGAATACCCTTGGCCTTGATAAAATCGACTACTCTTGGGATAGCCATCAACACTAGGCACACACAACCTACCTTGGTACCTAAGGGTTTTATCTTCCTCTTGGGATTTTGGGACCTACCCTCAAAATGGGACCTCTTAGCCTCACCATTCCTCCTTTTTCTAAGCTTCTCCCCCTCCATTTGTTCGGCATACGTAATTAGGCAAGACAAATGCATATCCCTAAACAACATAGCAACCCGATAGTCCTCATTAACCAAATCAAATACCCCATCACAAACTTGTTCATTCTAGACTTCGGGTCAACAATCAATTGTAGAGCATATTTTGATAGTTGGTTGAACTTAAGGGCATACTCCCTCACACTCATCGATCCTTGCTTTAAATTCATGAACTCCATCATTTTGGTCTCCCGAAGCTCAAGAGGGAAGAAATGGTTGAGAAATGTCACCTTAAGCTCTTCCCAAAGGATGACATTATTATTTTCTTTCTCCGCTTTCCATTGGACATACCATATTTGAGCCACCCCTTGTGTTTGTATGTTGCCAACTCCGCCTTCTCCTCTGATCTAACCCTCATGATAGACAACACTTTGTACACCTCATCAAAAAAATTTTGAGGGTCGTCATGTACTTTAGACCCATGGAACTCTGGTGGGCTCATCCTAGTAAAGTCTCTAACCGTTGAAGCCGGTGTGGAAGTATGAGGGGCTTGGGCCCCTTGGTTGATTTAATTAGTCATGGCATAGGCTAGCATGGTGACAACATCCGAGAATTCCTTAAGAGACACTCTCCCATCATGAAGAGCGAGAGGAGCCGGCTATTTCTTGGGTGTGTGGGCTTTTCTTACTCTTATATTAGCGATGATCTAAATGGCAAAGAACATCTATTAGAGAGAAAACCTTACCTAACTTCTATAGCATGATATAGATCATGAAGAAGGGAACATTTCGTAAAATGTCTTATAGCCTCTTACTTATTGTCATGGTGCACTTCACAACAATGAATAAGACTCTAATCGACGTAGTGTGTTAGATGCCAAGGACTATTAAAAACCTAGTGCTCTGATACCAAGTTTGTCACGACCCAAGGGTAGGGCCAAGACGTGATAAGGTGAATGGGGAACCCGAAGGGACCCCAAACAAGACTCTTTGAATATCATTCACATATCCTTTATCATGGAAGCAATTAAAAAACAACAAAAATAATAAGGATAAAGGGGCTAAGAGAGTCTTTCATAGCTTAAAAACATACAAGAGTGAAGAGAGTCAAGGCTCAAAGCATCATTACATAACTTGGCCAACAACACCTCTAAGCTTAGACTCGTGCGGGGGCCAAGACAACTTTTTGGGCTCACCCTTTAGTATCAAAGTGCAATATAAAGAGATAAAAAGAATAAATGAGAAAAGCTAGTGTCCCCAAACTTGAGGACTCACCAATAACTTATCTTTAAGAGAACCAACTATCCTAGAGGAGGAGGATAATCAAATGGGGCTTCGGTTCCTACATGGTAACATCATGTATGCATAGAGTATATGTTAGTATATTTGAATGTACTAAGTATGTAGGATGCAATACAACAAGAGGTAAGCGACATAATCGAAATGCTTAATTGGGCATTGAATTAGCATATAGCAATATGGCATGCATGAATGATACTTGAAGTAAAACATGCTTATATAGAATATATTACATATGTAGGAAGAGACCACCTTTATAGATCAAGAACATTAGTACTTGGAATCCAAGGTATGACTGGAAGTGATTAAGGAATTCACCCCTCATTGGTAGATGAGCATACCCCCCATCATAGTGGTCAAGGTATATACCCCTTAACATGGTAGATAAGCATGAACAACCCCACTCAAAGTGATTGAGGAATATACCCCTTAATTGGTAGATGAGCATGACTACCCACCATCAAAGTTATTGAGGAATATACACCCCCTCAAATTGGTAGATGGGTATACCACCCCCATCATAGTAGTTGAGGCATAAAACCTCCTCAACTAGGTGTGGTCAACTTACAACACTATAGATAATTTTCATGAGATCAACACATACAAACATTTCTTTCATAATTATACAGTCACTTAACTCATACGTCATACATTAGACCTTCAATGTCTCAAGGTTCCATAACCAGACATTTTATCAAATACTTGGCGGATGTGTAATGCTAGTACAAAATTATGCAATTCAAGAGTGAAATCATGTGAGAATAAATTAATGTAAAATAACCCACTAACAGTTGGTAATACTCTCATGCAAGATACATCAAAATCCTTTATCAAATCACATAATAGATCATAGATTCATAGCTTAAAATATGCTTAAATAATCACATTTTATGAAACCCCAACATAGTTTATAATCAACTCATAGTAAGAGATGCCCATAGATAATCTAACTTGAAATTATACAATTTAGGTTAAAAGGAAGATTAGGCACTATGGTTGAAAGGAACCAATGGTTGAAACTCATATATCTCAACCTTGGAGATTTTCTTGATGAAGATTTGATTGAGAATTTGAAGGTTGAATGAAATCCTTGAGATTCAGAATGAGATTAGGATACTTGAATTTGGGTGAAATATTTATCTAAGTGTTTGAGAGGGCTTTGGGGAATGTCTTGTATGATATGAAGTTGAAAAGTAACTAAGTATAGGTATTTTTACACATAGGAATGATTAAGCCCTTGCCCCAAGGCCTTGGACCAAAATAGGAAAACTGGTACAAAATACATATCTTCGCAATGGCTCCATTGCGGAGCAAATGCGCACCCTCTTTGGAAATGAAATTTTTTTGAAATTTGTTTTTCGCTATGGGTCCTCTAAAATTTGGGTTATACCCATTTTCCACTCAATTTTACTCCCTGAAAAAGAATGCGAAGTTGGATTTTTTATATCACATGTGAATTTTAAGATTTATGGAAACTACGATTATGGGCATTTCTGAGGCACATTTTAGGCACTTTTTGGAGTCATTTCAAAATATGTACTAATCAATAAATGAGTCTCATTAAAAAACTTGTGGTTCAAATCATGGGTTGTAAACAAGGCTCGTGGGTGGGATAATTAGTCAAAATGGAAAATTAACCAAGTATGGGGGTAGTGCATGATGGGTATCTATGGTCCATACGTAGAGATATAGAATGTAAAGAGGGGTTTGTATAATAGGGATTAGGGTTGGTCAAATATGGTTTTCTGAAACATGAACTATGAACAAATAGGATAAGTCATCATTTTATTTACGAGTTGTAAATGGACTCATGTATTAGGGCCCTAAGTTTGTAGATTTTTCTAAGTATGGGCAGGAACCACGAAGAGGTATACGACCCATAAACCATTCCACAAGTCAGAAAAAGGAATTGTAGTTATGCTTTTAGAGATAATTTCAAACGTTTAAATATGTAACCAGGATAAAACCTTTATTTATAACTGATAGTTCTATTTATGGGCCATAAATGAGTGTTGTGGTTTAGGTCTGATAATTTAAATTAAGGGTAGTTTTAACCTTTTCCTGTTGAAATGGGACTTCATCAAGGATCTGTGTTGAGTCATTTCCTGTTTGCATTGGTGATGGATGAGCTGACGCGATCTATCCAGGAGGAGGTACCTTAGTGTATGCTATTTGCAGATGACATATTATTGATTGATGAGACTCGAACTAAAGTTAATGATAGGTTAGAGGATTGGAGACATGCCTTGGAGTCCAAAGGGTTCAAATTGAGTAGGACCAAAATAGAATACATGGAGTGCAAATTCAGTGTTGTGAGGAATGAAGCGGACATTGATGTAAAGCTTGCCACTCGACCAATCCCTAAGAGGGAAAACTTTAAATATCTGGACTCCATCATCCAGAGTAGTGGCGATATTAACGATGATGTCACACATTGTATTGGAGCAGCTTGGACTAAATGGAGGCTTGTATCTGGAGTATTGTACAATAAGAAGATACCCCCTAAACTCAAAGGTAAATTCTATAGAGTTGTGGTTAGACCATCTTTGCTGTATGGGGTAGAGTGTTGGCCAATCAAAAGGCACATGTCCAGAAGATGCATGTTGCTGAGATGAGGATGTTGAGATGGATGTGTGGACACACCAGGTGCGACAAGGTTAGGAACGAGATCATTCAGGAAAAGCTTCAGGTGGCTCTGATGGCTGATAAGATGAGAGAAGCGAGACTGTGATGGTTTGGACATATACAGAGAAGGAGTACCGATGCCCCTGTTAGGAGGTATGAGAGGTTAGTTGTAGGAGCTACACAGAGGGGTAGAGGCAGACCAAATAAATATTGGGAGAAGGTGACCAGACATGATATGGCGGAACTAGATCTCACCGAGGACATGGCCCTAGATAGGAAATCGTATGTACGTATTGTCATTAGTATTATTAGTATTACTATTATAAGTAGTACTATTATTTCTACTACTATTAGCACTATTATTATTATTACTATTATTATTATATTCTTTTTCTTTTTTCCTTTCTCTCTTTTTCATATCTGGTTTATTCTGCCAATGGATTTTTGAGATGAGGGTTTTTAGGAAATAACCTCTCTACTTCTATGAGGTAGCGGTAAGGTCTGCGTACACCCTACCCTTCCCAGACCCCACTTGATAGATTCTACTGGGTATATTGTTGTTGTTGTTGTAGTTTTAACCTTTTCCCATGCCCTAATTGTAAAACTATGTCATTTTGGACTCTTTTTCTCCCATATCAAGCCTAATTTACCCTTAGCTCTCTCTTTCTCTCCCACTCCAAACTCTCTATATCATTCCAACGCAAAAGTTCCCTTCAAGGAAGAAGAAGGAATCTAGGGTTTCATCAAGTCCTCAACCAATCCTTAATTTTCTTTAGGCTTCATAATCAAGTATGTGGTTTTGATTTGTGGGTTACTTTCACCCACAAAGTCCAACAATTTTGTAGTTTACCTTTTCTTTAAGTTATGGAATTTTATGAATTCCATGAGCATGTTTTACATGATGTTATAATGATATATTTTCAGTTATATTGACTCAAATGCAATGTGATGATGTGCTATGAATTCCTATATTTCTCAAATTAAATTTCACAATTTCCTTACCTAGGGTTTCTGAATTATGAATTGGGTTGTTTAGACATGGTTTTAAATTGATGACTTTTATGATGGTATTACATAAGCCCACTAATTTTAAGATGAGTTCCTATACGATATTAATGATAAGGACCTTAAATTATGTTTCAAAATTTTATGAATCTCATGAAAGTGATAAACATATCACGAAGCCCTTTAATGATGTTTAAGATGCACCCTCACATAATGAATGATCTTTTATTTCATATTGAGCTTTACTCCTTGACTATGATTATGCATTTTTTGAATGATGATATTACAATTTTATGTGTTGCATTTGCATCTCATATACTTAGTACATTCTAATGTACTAAGACATATTTTCCTACATGAAAAACCCAAGTAGGGACCGGTGTTCCTCCTCCTTCACCTGCACGTCACTAGACTTCAAACGTTCGAGACTAGTTGATTGGTGAGGCCTCTAGTTTGGGGACTACAACTTCTTTTCTTGCTTATTGTACTTTGAGACCCTTACTTTTGAGTTGTATTTTAAAGATTTTTACTTTCTATATTGTATTGTCATGACATTTATACTTGAGAGTGAGCTTTGAGCATGTCTTAGACCCCATCAAGTCTTCTACATATATGGTATGCTTGGACGATATGATCAAAGTTTAAGTTGTTATTTTCCATGGATTTTAAATTATTGAATGTTCCCTTAATCCCATTCTCCACTTTTAAATTCCATTTTTATCATGTTCATGTAATGACTCTCCATTTTATTTTTATATTTCCACGATTATCCCATCAGTTTGATCATGTGAGTAGTAACCTTACGCAATTTTTTACTTGTTGATACTGTTATTGTAGTTGTTGGGTAAATCGGTTAAGAGTATGTAACTTTTTGAGTTAAATGAGAGACTATAATTGTAAAATACATTTTCTAGTAAAGTCCTAATAAACAGCCTCAAAGTGATATTCTAACGATTCCATCAGCTCTAAAATGTCCAAATTAAGCCAAAAGCATGGCTGGCCCAAGATTTAGGAGTGTCGGTATAAGTTTGATTGAGAATTTACGAAATTGATTCAAAAATAAGCTAAGTAAGTCATGTTAGGTAAAAACCTTGGTAAAATATGTCCAAACTAGAATTTTGATAGCGCAATCAGCTCCAGAACATCCCATATAGTCTAGAATGGAGTTTTGTTGGATGGTGGGGACTTCCAAATGTATTATAATCCTTTCAGTTTCTACTAGTTAAAATTAGTTGAAAAAAAGTGGGACCTTCATTTTTTTTAGAAAGCTCTATTTGGAATTTTGACCATACTATTGGATCTGAAACATCGAAAACCATATAGTTACATAGTTAGTTTGTGGAAAAAAGACAACAAATGGCCCAAAATACTCTTGAGAATATTTGAATGGAGCTAGTGCAGCACAACATGGCAATCCTCCATATAAGTAGAGGGCATACGGTGTGCGTACGATGCCACAATGGCAGACGCCCATGCCTATGTCTGCATCTACATGCCACGCTTGCGTGCGTGCATGCTATGGCACAGGCTATGGGCAGGTCAATATATGCAGCCACGCGAAGGAAATCATGGAAACTTCATCCGATCATAACTTGGGCTATATATATCCAAATTTAGTGAATCAAAAGGTAAATTCTATGAAAATTTGCGAGAAACATTGTGGGGACCTTAAATTTTATATTTGGCACATATATTGAGGTAACAATCACCTTTTTTCTAATTACATTATCGTAAATTGATGGAAATTTAGAATTGCAATATCTTCCCTATACCTTATTGTAATTAAGTAAAATTTGGGTCTACATTGTACTAACTTTTGAGACTTAGACCGTGTTATGTTCAAATTTTATTAATTTGACTATATTTTTGAGTAATCTAACTGGGAAGTTGCTGTTACAAATAATTTTAGATAAGAAATGTAACTTGATGTTTGGGTTGTTTCTTAGTGTTCTAGACCTCATTTTGAGCTCAACTTCTTTCTAGAAACTAGGGGTGATATAGAGGTTATTGCACGAGGGTTGATTTGGTATTTCAGGTGTAGGCCTTATATTTTCCCATTTTAGTCGCAATTGATGTATTTTCCCCAATTTCTTACGATATTACAACCAAAATAGTCATATTTATATTGTAATTCATGTATTGATAGATGAACAATGTTTAAAGGCAATCGTGAAGGTAATATCTTGCGTGGAGTAGTCTGGAGTGCGTGGGTTGACCTTTCAGCCAGGCTAGTGATCTACGCCCAAACTATACCTCTCAATAATGGTACAAGCGTTCGCTGTCAAATATAGAACCTAACAATTGTTAGGGTCGATCCCACGAGGAATAATATCTAGACTTGGAGCAATTATGAGAAATTAGATTGAATTAATCTACTTATCTCCCAAAAGGGGGTTTTGTAAAATATTATAATTAAACCTAACCTAGTATCAAATCTCCAAGTGCAAGTGTTGCAAAATAAGTAGGAAAAGTAACTAGGTATTGTGTTCCCCATGAATTCCTAACTCAGTGTAGCCAGATAATAGTGACCTTTTCTAGTGTGTAGCATGCATAACTGCTAAATTCTATTTATCTAATCCTTTGATCCAAGCGTTTGGTGAATCTCTCTACGTGATTTGATCCATCCTTGTAGTGTTGCATTCTGACCTTACCTTTTGTCCCAGTACAACCATCACTTGATCAGTTTATGTTGATTAGGCGAGAGGGATTATATTGAATAGTTTTAATTATCACTTATCCTATTCATTACCCCCTTTATTCAGTAAGTAAGAATTAGGCGAGTTCTAATATTGGCTACCATTGAAAAGCATTCTAATCGAAGAGATAATTAATATACACATGCACACTTTCCAAGGATTACAGATTATATAATTTTTACTATGTTAGTTCATCATGGTTCTCACAATCCTAGTTGTGGATTTAGCTACTCATTACTATTGTAGATGAAAGAATCATGTTATGGAATAGCATAATTAAACACTTATAAACAATGAATTGAAGAACAAAAAATCTGAAATCTCCACGAAGATCACAATGTTATATCCCGAATGTAATATCAAAAGAAATCTCCAAGAATACAATAATAATCACAATTAACAATATCTCAACGTTCTAACTGCTCTCCCCCTAAAAATATTGAAAAAACCTATTCATAATAAGGAAAAACCAAACCCAAGAGGAAATAGGAAAACTAGAATCAGGCACTTGGATAGACAAGGTTATAGGCCATAGATGAAATCACAGCCCTTACCTAGGGCTTCGTAAGCTGTATTTCTCAAATGCTTCCTTCTATGTACCAACTAATCCTACAGGCCATCTTATAACTTTCTGCCTGTAAGGAGTCTCATTTTATATTTTATTAGCAATTCTTCAAAACTCTGATCCTCAAGGAATGCTCTTATCTATGACCCCTCAATGGACTTACGGCTCGTAAAAGCCCTCGTCTGATAACATTTAAGCACTTAGCATATTTTTTGATCTTCAACCTACGAACACATATACGGGCCGTCACAGAATCTATGGGTCATCTAACAAGTCATGAATTCAATATATGAAAATAATCCTTTCACTAGATTTGACCTACCAACTCGACTAATGAATCATGGTATAAACCAAAGTCGGTAGAAGGCTCTGTACATCCTCAAGAACCTAAAATCTACAAAACTTTGCCCAAAATCATCCCGATTCCTGGAATCCTAAAAAAACATAAAAATACATCAAACCTACTAATATCACTTGAAGAACACACAAAATTCTAAATTTAAAGCATAAAAAAATGTTGTATTTTAGCAGCACATCAATAACCTCAACTAAAAGTTGTTGGTTGTCCTCAACTGACGGGCTCAATCTACATAAGCAATATAGCAACACAAGACCTCAACCTCATGGCATACATCATAACTCAACAAATCATAGATATAGATACCCCCACCAAACCAGTCAGTGCATATGTAGGATAGTAATCAAATAATCTTATGCAAATCAATACATGGCAGTGTAAATATGACTAGCAAGACAATCACAGATAAGTAATAATAACGGAAACATCTTACAGTCAACAATGAAAGTCAACTGCCCTCGTCTGATAATAGTTAAGCACTTAGCATATTTTTTACTCTTCAACCTATGAACATATATACGGGCCGTCACACAATCTATGGCTCATCTGACAAGTCATGACTTCTAAATATGAAAATCATCCTTTCACTGGATTTGACCTATGAACTCGACCTATAGATTATGGAATAAATCACGGTTGGTAAAAGGCTCCGTACATCCTCAAGAACTTGAAATCTGAAGAACTTTGCCCAAAATCATCCCGATTCCTAGAATCCTAAAAAAACACACAAAAAAAGATATCAAATCTACTAACATCGCTTTGAGAACAAACATAATTCTAAGTTTAAAATATAAAAAAGTGTTGTATTTTAGCAGCACATCAATAAACTTAACTTAAATTATTGCTTGTCCTCAAGTGATGGGCTCAATCTACATAAGCAATATAGCAACACAAAGACCTCAACCTCATGGCACACATCATAACTCAACAAATCACAAATACCCACCAAACTCATCAGTGCATATGCAGGAAATAATCAAGTAGTCTCATGTAGATCAATACATGACATTGCAACTATGACTAGCAAGACAATCACAGATAAGCAACAATCACTAAAACATTCTAAAGTCAATAATGTAACTCAACTGTCCTCACAAAAAGAAGTCCCATATCCCACTCATGATGGTGTGTTAAAATTCAATGCTTCGGCTGACAAAAACACTCACACTCACAAAAAATATTCAAACACTATGTACAATACCATATGCTTTTCCCTATACACATGACTATGACCTTTAACTACTTGCACTAGAATCACTATAGGACTTTCTTAGCTTATAACGTAGGTTCGGGGTGCTTTTGTATGATGTGTTTGGAACATATTGACTATTTGCCTCTTTGATTTTGCTCTATTTTGCACTTTTGCCCTACCAACACAAATTTTTTTAACTCACAGATCCCCCTTTCCTATTTCAAACCTTTTCAACTGCTTTATTTAGATTTTTCTACTCATTGCCTTTTATTTCTCAATTTTTAAACTTTTTTAGATCACAATTTAGGTATCTCGTTGTTTTTTGTTGCACCCTACTTCACATATTTTCCATTTTTATTTGTAGCATTAGCTTCCTTCCTCATTTCATGTGATTTCCTTGCAATAGCTTCCCTTAACTTAGGCCTTTAGCCTGAGTTGAGGTGCACGATATCTAACCTATGAACCAAGGCCACTTTTGGTATCTACCCTCAACTTAGGCTTTTAGCCTAAGTGGAGGTTCACAATAATCAAGGAGGGATCATGGCTGACTTAAAGATTACATAGACAAAAACACTTAGTTACTTAGGTGTCTACAAAGAAAAGGGTACATGTAAAGCTCAAGCATTAGGATCAAGGGATATATCAAGCATTTGGTTGGTTATTTTAGACTAAGTGGACTAATATAAATATTGACCTATGGTCCTTTCCTAACCAACTAACCTACAGTTTTAGTTAGAGTAACAATGCAAGTTCTGAATTGAAACACAATATGAGAACTATGCAATAAAGCTCACACACACTTTGCACTGATTACATTGTCCACCTAGACTCTCAAATCATGCTTTTTATCATAATTAACTCCTAACTAGTCAAAATAAACACTATCAATCACTAATTTCACATGGTTATTATCAAAACTACCTAAGAGCACATCATTAATCATACAAAATTGGTAGGTACCATTTTTTAGCAAAATAAACATATGCCAAAAATTTTAGTACAATATGCTACTAATACTGCCTATACATCCTAAACATGCTAGTTCAACGAAAAATAAATGTCCTTAGGAAAGAACACAGACAAGAAAACCCCTCAAACTAAAAAATTGGGATATATATTGGCCTTGGTTAATCAGAATAATTTACTGAGGCTTATGACTACCCATACCCCATCGAAAATGATTTGCATTATCCTCAATGCAACAAAATAAACCAAAATATAGTATTGGGGTAAAAAGGGTCATACTTATATGCATAAGCAGTAGCCTTCATTTGAGCATCACCGCCAATAGCCTGCTATATGGTCTCCTCACTAGTGGTATGTTCGGTGGGTCTAGGACCCCTCCCTCTCTCCTTTACAAATGCCCGCCTCTCTATCTCATCTGTAGTAGAGGCTTATGTAAAAACCACTACACGCTCTATCTCCAACCTCTCAGCCTCTCGTCTAGCAATATTTGGGTCATCATTCTCAAGATGAGGCCTCTCCCTAGAGGCACAAAATGGTGACTCAGCGACAAACAATTCAATGATAGGCATTGCAAGTCACAAGTGGTGCTGATGATGATGCTCTTATCTTAGTATGAAACTGTTGGATCTCTGCCTAAGTGGCTATCAAATTAGAAGGCTGGGCTGATCTGAGGCTTTGCTAAACTCGTCTCTCAAAAGCATCAACATGACCATGAATAGGTGCAAGTCTCTCCTCAATAATAGCCAAAAAGTGTGTCTAAATGCGCTCCTCAGTCTCTAAAATAGTGTTGCAAACCCAAGTCCTAATTTGCTGCAGCAACTGAGACTCAGTGCAAACTTATCACTGTACTAGAGTCTGAATCAACTCCACAGACACGTATACCTTGCTAGAGGAAAAATGCTATGTAGGCACAACCTCTGGTATAGAGTAAAAGTAGTAGGCCCCATCAACCTCTTAGTATCAATTTGTGGGGGCCCCTCTATCTCTTGAGTAGTAGTTGTATCTGTAGGAGGCTCAGGCTGTGGTACCTCGGTGAATATCTCGAATAGTTGAATAGGAGGATGCGGTGCTTATCAAAAGGCTTTAGGATTCTCATCATCCTTCGTCAGAATGACATCCAGGGTCTTCTGAACGTCAATCATAGTGTCAATAGTATGCAAGATCTTCAACCCCACCACTATACACAAATGTTAGATCAAGCACGAGAAGGGGATGGAGGTGGACTTCTTCAAGCCCGCTCATGTATCTCCTTAGAAATCAATCAATCCCAATTAATAGCATAGCAAAAAATGATGTTGGCAACTGGAGCCACATGGTCCAGTGTCAAAGGATTTTCATCCTGAGTTGATCAAATTCGCGATCATAATACAGCCCACGAAAACTTGTCGACAAAGCTAAGAGAGGTCTTCACGATTCACTGCTGAAGTAGATACCTAGTCAATGACCTAGCCCTACTCAGCTTTGTGGTCGGGAATCCACCTCACTAAAATGGCGTTATAAGCCGCATCTCTCATCAAACCTTGATCCCTGTTCTTCCCCAAATGTGAACATACTCTGATATGATCATGGGGGCTTGATACTCTAGACCAAATAGGAATTGACGGATAGTGGTCTCAGATATATGAATAAGAACTCCTCAAACCACGAGATTGTTATCCTGGGCTGTGCAAGAAACCTCTCATTCTTCGAGGTTGACTCCATGATGGTAGTAGTGTAAAACACACAGAACTCACGAACCAATGCTGGATAATACTTCCTAGATGGGGATAACCAATCCAAGTGATACCGAGTCTTTTTACCCCAGACTATAGGAGCACTATCAAGCCCCAATGTAATATTCCTAGGCTCCTCAAATATGGTACAGGCCTGTTGACCCTGGTAACCATGTTGAATGACATCCTTGTTGATATGTTGCATACCCTGGACATACCACTGACTTATCCATGAAGCTGGAGGAGTTGCTAGTGCTATGGGGGAGTCAATGGACTCAAAACTTGACTTCTCACTTGAACTGAAGTCATCACCATTTCCTATTCCTGCTCGAGATGCCTCGTCGGAGTCTATCATCTGAACAGAGCTATTTCACCGGGTAACACACTTCTCAGACTAGGGAGGCGGAGCAACTATAGCCTGAGTACGAGTCAGCACTAATTGTCTAGCTGCTGCCTTAGTGTATCGTCGCTCAATGCCCTCATCTGGTCAGACATTGAGCTCCTCTATTGATCCACTATCTTGAGGACCTACTTCGGTGTATGAAGGCTCGTTACTTAGTCGAGTCTACAGGGCCCGAATCTTATCTTTTTTTGGTCTAGGAGCCATAGTGCCTAAATTCAACAAAATACAAGTATACATGAGTCCTATGAATATAAACAAGAAGAGCAACATGTTTACAGAAACATACACAGACGAACCTACAAAGTCGCACTTATGGGCCATAGGGTAAATTACGAGCTATAGGTTAAATTATGGGCCATGGAAGGCCTTCATAGGCAATAGGGTACAATAGCTTTGGTTACTAAGAAAACACTTACAAGATTAATACAGCTCATAGCAAAGACTACAGGCCGTAGACTAAGTCATAAGTACAATACCAGACTTTAATTGAAGCAGGTAAGGAATGTACGAACCCTACTTATGGGTTGTAGTCTTGGCTACAACCCATAAATAGATTCATTTGATGACATCTTAGAAAATGAAATTGCTGATCTCAACTTACGAGGGGCAACTTTGGTCCATAGACTAATCTATGGGCCGTAGAACACCTTCATGTTATTGAAAAACAACACCTTAAGTTTTCTAAGGTCACCAATACAATTCTATTAGTCAATATAAAACCAACCATCACAGCGAAATCCTAGTCAAACCAACAATGACTTTTAAGTATGACGACTAGGTCATAACAACAGGGTATGTAAATTTAAAAATGCATCAAAGCAATGTTAATGAAACCAAGTAAAACACATTCAATACGTATTCCATGCATTTAAGATCATCCCACAACATGAATAAACATAAAGTTTTACCAATTCACACAAAACCCAATTCATTATCCTACCCCTTCAACCACCAATTTACTTAGATAGATGTAAACCACATGACAACCACTATATGACCAAGTATTGTGCATCATCATTCAAGTTATGCAACCACTAAATAAATTTTACAAAGATAAATTCATACAACCCAGACAATAAGTGTTTGCACCATCTTAGAGAATGACACTCATTCCAACAAATAAGATTCATACCCAATTAAAGTAAAATTTATGCACTGCCATATCAATCTTTATAAGATAAACAATTTTAACTTATTTGACAAGGTATTGCATGAGTTCAAATAGTGATTCCGAAATCCATTGGCATATGTCAAGATCAATTATACAATAGAATAGTGAGCACTACATTATATACTTTAGGCATAGGTAACCAAATATTTAGAGCGAGAAGCATCATCGAATCAACATCGATAGTGTCTTAACTCAATTACATAATTTGCTAGAAAATGTAAACTTTCGAGAAAAGCACATGCTTGAATATTGATCCAAAAGTTGAGAACTAGCTAGAAAAACCCAAAATAGTGAATCCCTAGGTGTGCCAAACTCATAGATGGATAGCTAAATTTGGCCAGAATTAGGCCAAAAAGTATAGTGGTGAAATCGATGGTGACCAGACTTGGGGAAGAAGAAAAAGGGTTTTGAGTATTTTGAAAATAATGGAAAAGTTATGGGTAATTAATTTTACCCTTGTTTTGTTTATTTGGATAGGTCAGGTTTAAATAGGGGTCTGATACCACGAAATATCAATTATGGGCCGTTAGTGGTTCTACGGCCTGTAAGACCTAGTTTTGTCATCCCATGATGAACTCTCAAGATACCCTACTATTTCAAGTTCAAAGCGATCATCGAAGTAAAATACCTAACCAAGATTAAGATCGCATATAGATATTTAGAAAACCATATCATATTGATACATCTGACAACAAAACTATGACAAGCAAAATAATATCAGCAATGCACAATCACTGAACAAGTAAAGCAATTTGATTAACCAATAATCAATTCAAATATTCACTACTTGATTCTCTAAAAGAGGGAGGGAATCGAAATGATTGATAGAAAATTAAAATAAACTAATAAAAAAGAGAGACAATCAAATTGGAGAGCAACTTAGGTAATTGTGTTCCCCGTAATCGCTAACTTAAACACTCTACATAACACAACCTCAATTGGGACATTGGATGCAGCATGGTAATTTAGATTCTTCCAGCCTCCTTCTGAAGGTGAAGGTCGAATTTCACTATGGAGCTTGGTCGACCTCTATAGTGTGCCAAACTAACCATTACTCATTGTCCCAATCAACCTCTCCTTGGACAGATTTGGTTGATTAGATAAGAACACATCATCATATTTTGTTAACCAGTCCCTTTTCCTATTCATCACTACATGGATCGTGATCATGACACTAAGTTGGGTTTAATTTTAGCCACCATTAAATAACATGCAAAATGAAGGAATATGGCTAATACATGCAAATACCCGACTCAAAAAGTGCAAATAATTTGGGTTTTCTAAGTTAGATTTTCATGGTTCCCACAACCCCAAGTTGTGGGTTTAGCTATTCATGACTTGGGCAAATAAATATACAATGAATGAAGAAGACATAGCTAATCACTTACCCAAAGATAATAAAGAACAATAAAACCCAAATTTGTGTGAATCAAATCTCCAAATTAGAATCAAAAGCTTGAAAGATGAAGTGAATATTATCTTCAAATTTGAGTCTCGAAAGATAAAAACCCTAAAAACTACTCTAAACTTTCATATTCTCGAAGTCTCTCTGTCTGTGTTCTCTCAAAAACTTTGTAAAAACTCTAGTAAAAATCTAAAATATACTATTTATAGTGTTTATAAATAAGTCCCTAATTTAATTAGAAAATATAGTCAGCGTCTGCTACGGCTCAAAGTTACTACTCACAGTGTGCCCTACGAGCCGTAATCGGGCTTTTGTGGTTAGCATCTTGTATTTTGGACTTCACTGTTACAATTCACCTCTAAAAATCATAGTCTGGTCTATGACTCATACTGTCTTCTCGTAGATAACACTTGTGTTTCTTGATCTGATCTTTGATCAACACTAGAACTTGCTACAACACCATCATTTACGATCCGTAGAAGGAACTATGGCTCGTATCTGGGGCTCGTATAGCTGAACTTCACATTTTTAGACTTTTCTTTTGAACACTGGAAGTACATACAGGATCACCTCTATAACTCATAGATTGGACTATGACTTACAAAGGGCCTCACAGGTCCTCAAACTAGGAAAAGTCTGCAACTTTTCCCAAAATTGAGCCAACCTGTATTTCCTACAAAAAAATAATAAATACACATAAAAACCATAAAAGTTGCATTGAGAACACATAAAATCCTATGTTTTAGGCATTAAATGTGTTGTATTTTGACAACATATCAACACCCTCAACTTAGCATTGTTGTTTATCATCAAACGATGACTCAATCTAACTAGATAATAAAGCAGCACATAGCAATTAACCCAATGGCATATAATATACTCAAATCCAACTCAGGTACCCATATCAGCTTTTTCAAGACAAGATCATATAGCTATTTAGAAAACCATATCATATTGATACATCTGACAACAAAACTATGACAAGCAAAATAATATCAGCAATGCACAATCACTGAACAAGTAAACTGTTGACAATGCAATGTAAATGCCCTAATAAGAAAGAAGTCTCTTTTAACTCTCAATGAAGATTTTAGAACTTAACCATGGGACTATGTATGTATACTCATTCTCACAAATGACAGTCATTCATGATGAGCAATACAATAGGCTTGCCCGTATACTCATGACCTAGACATTTGACTAATTGAGCTAGGATCACTTTAGGACTTTATAGGCTTGTAATGTAGGCTCATTGGGCATTGGTATGGCATTTTTGATAATTAGTGACTGAAGTCCAACCTTGTACCATGTTTATTGACACTTTTATCTCACCAACTCAGTCATTTTCAACTTATTCTCCCTTTCTTCTTCATATTCAAGCTTTTTTGGGTATTTTCTTCACATTTTCAGCTTTTGCCTCATTTTCACATATTATTTTGATTGTTCAACTCAATCTGAGGCATCCTTTTCTTTTTCTTTCACCCGGTACATGATTTTCCTCTTTTTCTTTCTATTTTCAACTCGCCACCTCATTTTTGCTATTTTACCCCTATTCTAGCCTCCCTCAACTTAGACTTTTAGCATATGTTAAGGTACACAATATCTATTATGAAATGACACCAAAAAGTTCCCAAAAATGTGCCTCAAAATGACCAAAATTTTAAATTTCATATATCTCAAAATTTGTGCATAATATCGACAATACGACTTCATATTCTTGTTCAGGGGTATCCTTAATTTTAGAGCAACTGTATCGAAATCCAAAAATTGCAAAAACATAATTTAGGAGGGTCAAATTGAAAAGGACATATATCTTAGAACACAAAGAAATGGGTGGCCCATGACCTACCAGATTAAAGCTCTTTGAATTAGCTTTTCAACTCACTTAGTTTCAACCTCATTTTGAGTTTGGATGAAAAATTTATGTTAGTTTTCCTAGAATTGATTTATCCAAAAATACAAATTCCAGTGAGTAATCCGCGTCACTTTCGCGATGGGACCAGTGTTATTTGGTCCTTTTTTTATTTCGGTCCAAGACTTTCAAGTCTTAGGCCTAAGGGTTCCCATACCTGAAAATACCTATACTTAGCCTTATTTCACCCTCATATCATCCTTAATATTCCCCAATATCCTCTCAAACACTTAGACTCATGTTTCACCCTAAATTAAAGTCCTAAAACTCAAGACCAATCTGAAAGATTTCATCAAGGATTTCATTCAAGCTTCAAGTCTCCATTAAATGCTTTTTCAAGAGCTTCTCCAAAGCTAAGGTATGTAGGTTTCTTTCATGGGTTCCTTTCACCCATGATACCCAAGCCTCTTTTTATATAAATTGCAAGATTTAAGGTTGATTTACAAATGGGTCTTGTATATTATGAAATTCATTGCACACTATGTTAAAGCTATATGAAGTTGTGACTATTTTGCTATGTTTTGAGCTATAAATCTTGGATCTATTGAATGATTTGATAAGGTGTTTTGATATATATTGCTTGAGGGTGTTGCAAGGTATTGATTGATGGTTTTACAATGGATTTTCTTGCATGATTTTATTTATATAATTCATGATTTTATACAAGCATTGCACCTACCAAGTGTTTGATAAAATATTCGGCTAGGGTTTCTTAAGAAATTGAAGGTCCAATGCATATCTTATGAGTTGAATAGTGTTATGATGATTATATGATGACTTCATGATGATGATAGGGATGTCAATATGAGTTGTTTCATGGGAAGGTACCTATGGTATTGCATGTAGATTGTTGGGTTCTTATGTTTGTTGTGTTCTTGGAAAAATAACGAGTTCTTTCTTAATAATTGAAATGTAATGGTTGGATGAGCTAGTTTTAATGATTCCTACCAAAAAGGTCATACCGTAAGGTGGAGTGGTTAATGATTCCTACCAAAAAGGCCATGCCGTAAGGTAGAGTGACTAAAGATTCCTACAGAAAAGATCATATCATAAGGTATGGACACCCTACCGAAAAGGCCATGCCGTATGGTAGAATAGCTAATTGTGTCTACAAAAATGATTATATCATAAGGTATGAACATCTCACCAAAAAGGCCATGCCGTAAGGTAGAAAGGCTAAAGGTTCAAACAGAAAATATCATATTGTAAGGTATGGACATTCTATTGAAAAGGCCATGTCATAAGATAGAATGAATCACGTTTCCTACCCAAAAGAAGATATCATAAAGTAGGGGACATCTTATACTGCCTACCAAAAACCCTATGTCGTACGCTAGGGGTATTAATAACACTCTCCAAAAAAGTTATACCATAAGGTGAGTGGGCATCATTTGGCCCATTTCATAAAGGTTGGTACAAAGGGGTTTGAGTATGTTTCCTATATTGAGTTCACATTCCTTGTTCATGATTTACAAATATGATTTTACCTTAAGCATTGAACATGTATGTCATATTAAAGTTATACCTATCCTCTGCTTATGATTATGCATTTTGATTATGATGCCTATCTATTGTTACATTGCATCCTACATACTTAGTACATTCAAGTGTACTAATACATACTCTATGCCTACATGATGTTACCATATAGGAATAATAACTCTTATTGATTCTTCTTATGGATAGACAGATTGTTCAAATTAGCCTTTGGTGAGTCCTCCAATCCGTGGATGTTGGTCTATATTTCTCTTATAATGTATTAAGGCATTCTTCTTTATTGCTTATGTTAACTATGAGGGTGAATCCGATTGTATGTCTTGGCCCTTGCTCTTATCTATAGAGAAGAGGTGTTGTTGGACATGTGGTGTAATCATGTTATAAGCTTTGACTATCTTGCTTATTGTTGTTATGGTATCAAAGATGTTCCTTAGCCCCTTTTTCCCCTTTTACATATCTTCTCTTATTGTCATTTTCATTGCTTTCACGACCAAAGATGCGTAATGATATGCAAAGAGGCTTGTCTGGGGTTTCTTCAGGTTCCTCATTCGCCGGTCATGACTAGGCCCTAGGTTCGGGTCGTGACATATTCCCCAAACCAGGGCCACTTTTGTTAGCCACCCTTAACTTAGGGATTTTGCCTAAATCAAGGTTTGTACTGTTTAAGGATAGACCAAGGCCAATCTCAAGGTATTTCACTAAAATATGTTGGGCTACTCAGGTATTAACAAAGAAGTGGTACATGTAAGGCTCAAATATTTTGAACAAGGGATGAATTTCTCATTTGATTGGTCATTTAAGGTCAAAGTAGACTAATTCAAACAACAGGGCCTAAGATCCCTTCCTAGTCCATATAATCTCCAGTCCAACTCAAAGTGATAGGCCAAGTTCTGATTTCACACACAATGCAAGAACATAACAAAATCAGCTCACACAAACATGGCATTGCATACATAGCCAACAAAAACTCACAGATCATGCTTCATGTATCAAATTACCCTCACTTAACCAAAAGAAATATTGCCAAATCATTCAAACATGCGTAGTTGTAATATAACAACTACTCAAAAATTTTAATAGGTACCAATTTTCAAAATATTTCATAAAACATCAAAAACATGATACATGCCATAATTTCAACTAATATATACTACAAGTATTATCTAAGACATTCTACACATACCTGTTCAATAAAAATTAAATATCCATGATAAAAAAGAACATAGGCAAGAAAACATCGAGATCAAAATTTAGGATAGGTATGGACTAAAAGCTACTCAGACTTCACCCTAGTCCATAGCTACCCACACCCTATTGAAAGAAATGTATATTGTCCTCAATATACACTATCAAAATCAACATAAATACAAAGGGTCAAAAAACAAACACATATTGGTGCCTAAGCACCAACATCTTGCTTCCTCTGATCATCTCTCTTTGGCGGGGTAGTTTTTACCATAGCTACACTGGATGAGCCAATACCCTTCAGTCTATCCTTCTCCTAGGCTTGTCTCTGCTTTTCTTCATGTCTTGATTCCCTCAAGACTCGCCCTAGCTCATCCATTACTGCTTCCTCATCAAACTCGGCGGTCTTCTAATGCACCTGCCGCTCTACTGTATCGTCATCCTCAACAATGGGTCTCTTTTTGTTAGCAAGCTGTGGGTGATCCTCTAAAGGTGTAAACTTTGGAACGATAAATGAAGTCGCTAATGAGTAAGTTAAGTTAGCCTTAAACTTTGTTAACTCCTCACAAAAGCCTGACAAGTCTGATGGTGGGGTCTCAGCTAGTCTCTTCTTTACCCGGTCTTTAAAAGCGTCAACGCGGGCATCCACTGTAGCTATACATTGGGCAACTATAGAAATGTTTAATGCCTTGTATCGAGCCTCTGAGTCCTTAACTGTCTATTGGACCCATGACCTAATCTGCTACACGAGCTGAGATAACTAAGCCTCAGCATGTGATAACCTCTGTGCCATGCCCTAAAAAGCAATCGTGAACACGTGAACTATGCTTGATGTGAAAACCTATGCTGTAGAAGCCTTTAGTATAGGTGCAGCTGAAATAGGACCCTGATCATTATTGACTGCCTCAGGCTGCTGTGGTCTATCATCAGTAGCAACATCTGGAGTAGTGGTAGGGGCAATCGTTGAACCCTTAACCCATGGCTTTAGCATAAATAGCTTAGGTATGGGAGGAGGTTGTGCCCTCTGAAGCGCTACTGGGTTCTCATCAGCGTTTATTAGGCAGGTATCTATAGTGTGGAGGGCCATAACTAAGGGATCTATCTAAAGTGATATCTCTACCCTTGTTGCTAGGCAGAGTCTATAGATCAGAGGCGAGAATGGTATGCATGTGGTCCTTTTGAGCACCCAGTCATAAATTTGCTCAACTATAAGTCACGCCCAATCAATGTCATAGCCAACTAAGATGCAGGATACCAAAACTACTTGCTCTGATGTAAGCACATTATCCGTGAAAGTCTGTCAGATGTGAGATCTGATAATTCCCACCAAAACTTAGTGGGGAAGGAGAGAAAGGAAGCCTTCACAATAGGCTTTGAATGTGAAGTGACCGAACCATGCTCTGGATAATGCTCAGAAATATGTTCGGCAACCCATCTCAAAAGCTCTATCCTCTGTGTCGTATTCTTTCCAATCATAGCTTTTCTAATCTGTCTCAATATATGACCAAACTCAGATGTAGAACTTGGTGCTCGGTATGTAGGACTAAATAGTACATGATGGATCATCTCCTCTGATATATCGACCTGCCGTCCTCTCACTAATACCTCTCACAATCTAGGTTGGTCGAGAGGTCTCTTCCCTTTGGGAAAATCCTAAAGTGTGGTGGCTATGTAGGCTGTATAAAATTCTCGTACCATGACTGAAAAAAATAACGATCAAGCTTAGTTGTCAGCCACCTGAGCCCATGTCATGTCATAACATCCTCAAATCTTGGGACATGGCTCAATCTAGTATCATTCAATGAAGGATCCTCATAAAATGACTGTACAACCTCCTTTTGCCCCTTTGTCACTAGGTCCTCATCAAATATAGTCTTCACGCCCTCAATACCCTATTGATGAGTTATAGGATTCGGTGTTGAAAAAGTAGATGGGGCAACCAAGGACTGTGTATCTTCTCTGACCTGATAGGCCTTTTTGGAACTAGACTTCATGCTTGAAGGAGTCATCTATGGCATACTCTGCTCAAACTCATCACCACTTCCCTCTTCCTTAGACTGGGAGGGACTAACATCTCGAACTTGATTTGAACAGCTCTTGCAATAACCCTAGTTTGAGGCACCTCATTCTCTGGATCAAGACGAATATTATGAACCTTAATGGATATACTCAGCTGGGTTTGATTATCGTCTGAGTGCTCGGTATTAGAAGGCTCGTCTCTAAGCTGTCTCTTGAAAGCTTTGATTCCTGCAAGTTTGCTTTTAGGGGCCATGCTATCCGAAAATAATTATAAGCAAACCATAATTAGCCCCAAACAATCAACAAATGAAAGATAAGAACAAAAGAAAAACATAAAAAAAAGTTGCTAGAATCAGTTGCAGTCAGCTGTTATGAGAGCCAAGTATGGCTCATAGTTAGGACTACGAGTTGTATGGTGGTCTTGTAAATCAAGGGTGCATGACAAAAGTAAACACTGGAACTACATATGAGACACAGTTATGACTCATAGATGTAGTTATGGGTCATAGACTGGTTTCGAATGAGGTGCTAGAGTCCAAACTGAAAACAGGCATGAGTCCGTGAAACCCAACTACATTTTGTAGGGAAATCTATAACCCATAGGTGGGTCTTGTATGATGAGTACAAAGGACTTCAAAGGCACTATCACTTCCTACGAGAGATAATTATGACTTGTAGACTTATTTTCGAAACATAGAAGACTCTCATAGCAAGAAGCAATAAGTACTTGAAACACCCTAACTCATTATACGGATGCTACAAACAATTCAAAAATATCCCTAAAAGCATTGAATCAGGTCATGCAAACACTAAAATTAGAAGCATATGACCCAGCCCCCAAACATCATTTGAAAGCACTTTTTTTACCCTCTTAACAAAGAATATAACAATGAATACTCAATCAAGACAATCTTAACCAACTCATCCAAACATGAACTTATGTTACCATCCCTAAATCAGACAAAGCAATATCATTCAATCACTCTCAGAATTAATTTGAGGAAATGGTTCAACAAGTACATTAAGAGGTGATCAACAAATGGTTTCAGCAACATCCGATTAACCCAACATGATTATGCTCTTATGAAATTGAAAACTTTTAGACATCCATATCATAATGGCAACCATCAAATTACACAAGACACATGATAGCATGAGCATTTCATCAAAACCTTAAGACCATAACACCCAACTATAGGCATATCAATCAACTATCTCAATGGCAACCCCAGTTTAGCATTAGCAAATCACATGCGACAAGAATATCATACTCAATACATGTCTCTCATATTCATCAACTAACCCAAGTCTTAACACAATGAATTTAAGATCAACAGTAGCTTAGGAACTTACTACAAGCACCGAAAAACTTGAGAAGAAGGGATGAAAATGATTGATCAAAACCCTAGGTGTTGCCTAAAAAATCTTCTCGGAAAAAGGGTTTTTATGCCGGAAGAATGGAGGGAAAAACATTTGGATTAAAAAATATATATTTTTAAAATTTGAATTTTTTTGAAATTCAACTTTTAATTTTTTTTCATATTGATTTCATGCTTATAAGTTATAACCTTAATTTTTAGTAGCTCATTCTGTTGGGTTTTCTAACCTTAACAATTTTTTCAATTGGATTTACAATTTTTATGATAAAATTTGAATTTTTTATTATTAAAAAAGATTTTATAAAAAAGTTGATTTTCTTTGGGGTGGAAGGTTGGGGGGTTGAGGGCATGTGGAGAGATCATGGTATTGTGTGGAGTATGAAAAGGATTGTAATTTACAATAGGAGGAGAGTTTTGACAAATATTTTCTTACTTTTTAGAGTTCAATTATTTTTCTTAAATTTGAAGAAAATAAGTGTATTTAAATTTATATTTTCAAAATATTTAAGTCAACAAAACATAAAAAAATTAGAAAACATAATGAATTTTAAGTGACAAGAAGTTAGAAGCTTAACCCATTTGATTAAATCATTGTTTACCCATATTTTACCCATGACCTATATTTCTATTGGTTGAATATGGTTTAAACCCATATTTTTCCATGTAAAAAAGTCACTACCCAAACCACTAAAATATGGGCGGGATACCAAAGTATGAGTTCACTTTTCCAGCACTGTTTTTTATCATGGGGCAAAATTGAGCGGGAAATGGAACCCGTAGCGAAAAATTAATTTCGCAAAATTACGAATTCGAGTTGCGATATGTGCCCTGGCCGCGACTCGCCAAGGGCGCAGATCAGTGTTAATTTTTCCTGAAAATTTTATTTCGGCCCAAGGGCCTTGGGTTCATAGCCCCATGCCCACTTATGCATCAAAACACCTATGTTTAGCTATTTTTAACTCTATATCACTCAAGACCCTCTCAAAACCCTCTCTAACAGTTAACCAGATATTTCATCCAAATTCAAGTGTCTGAAGCTTAATTTTGGATCTCAAGAACTACATTCAAGCTTCAAGTCTCCTTCAAGTCTACATCATGGAATCTCTAAATTTAGGTATATGGGTTTCATCCATTGGGTCCCTTCACCCATGGAGCCCAATCTCCATTTTTATGAAAATTGCATATTTTCAAGTTGTAGTATCTATGGGTATCTTCTATTATGGATTATGAGTATAAATTATGTTGAGGTTTTATGAAAGGTTGATTTATTATACATGACTATCTATTTTAAGCTTTTACTATGAATGAATTTTGTATAGTGAGACTATGCATGTTTTGAGCTATAAAACTATGATCTATTAAGGGATTTGATTATGAATTTTAAGGTATTCTATATGAGGGTTTTACTATATGTTGGTGGATCGATTTACATTGAGTTTTCTCATTTTATTTCACTTTTCAATTGTAGGATTTGGAATAAGCATTGCACACCCACCAAGTGTTAGATAAAATCTCTTTTCAAGGATTCTTAAAGTTATTAATGATCTATTGTATAATTTATGAGTCAAGTGACTTTATGATGATTTTGGACTTTCAATCATGTTATGAATTCATGAAATTAATTATGATTATGCAAGTATGAAGTTAAGTCCTATTTTCAAGATTTTACCTTTTGTGACCCTTTGATGTTAATGCAAGGGTAATGTTTCATGATGATCTATTCTCATGTTTGAATTTAGGCTCACCATTAGAGGTCAAGTATGTTTAAGACCTACTCATGTCATGATTCCATTTTTATTGTAAGTTATTAAAATGTGATTATTATAAGTATTCCATGGGATCAGATTTAGCAGCAATGGATAGAGGGTTTGCTCTCTTTCCTTGAACTATGTGCCAACATAGGATTATATTATACCCTTGCTATTCTAGTGGATCCATTTAGTGAATTTTCTCTCGATATTGTTCCCGAAATGGGATTTTCTCTCGAAATTCTTCCGAAATGGGACAGGTTCCCATAAGTTGAAGTTTTTCATGAAATCCTTCCTGTAATGGGATAGGTTCACATAAGGGGGGTACTTCTTCAAAATGGGATAGGCTCCTATAAGGTGAAGTATGGTTTACCTTGGCAAGTAGACTACCTCTTTACCGATAAGGGGTCATCATCGGGATTCCAAGTTCTAGCTCACTTGGTTTTATTCTTTGTCGGTTGAGGTCTCTTCCCATATATGTATTAGTATATTTAAATGTACTAATGCATACTTTATGCCTACATGATATTACCATATAGGGACCGAAGCTCCTCTTGATCATCCTCCACGTGGCTAGTGAGATTTTATGAAGATAAGTTTTGGTGACTCCTCAAGTTTGAGGACACTATCTACTTTCTCTTGCTATTCCTAAGACTTCTTTATGTTGAGCATTTCACATTACAAGGGTGACCACATGGAAAGTTTCTTGGCCCCCGCTCTATTCTGTGTTTAAAGGTGTTGTTAGAACATTATGATGTAATTATGTTATGAGCTTGACTCTTTATGTTTCTATGATTATGAAAAACTTTCCTTAGTCCCACTTCCTTTTTATATTATTTCTTGTTGTTGTTTACTTGCTTCTATGACCAAGGATGTGTGGTTGATATGCTAAGAGGTTTGTTTGGTTTCCTTTGGGTTCCCATTATCCGTGTCACATCTAGGCCCTAGGCTTGGGTCGTGACAATAGAAAGGGGGCTAAGACATGTATCAGGCTTACCCTCAAAGTAAATAAAATAAACAAAAGCACCATAGGTAGAGGAAAGGTGGTTTGTCCTTAGAAGATAGGACTCAACACAACAAATATCTCAAGATGCAAGCTAACCATCATTACGGTGGATGAAGATAGTCCTCGATCCCTACATGGTTAGATCATCTGGGTAAAAGTATGTGTTAATACATTTAAATGTACTAAGTATGCAAACATGAATGCATGTGACTTATCAAACCTGCATTCAATGTTAGATAACAAGGCCACATAATATAGAAAGAGGCATATATAACAAAGGAAAGTAGTATAACAAGATGCTATGAAATTCATGATGCAGGAAATACCATGATACTCATATATAGTAGGGATGTGGCCATGACCATTATATCAAACTCATGCGAGCTATTACATGAATTTCCCCGATGTAGACCACCCATCGGTAAGAGAAGATTATTTTCCAAATATAATCTACATCACATCTTAAGACCTCATCTTTTCATGTGATGGAAAACTTCCTGATATCTCATCTTTCAGAAGGATTTTCATACCAAAACATATCATATCATATCAAAATGTGTAACTATTCCTTACGACCCCATCTTTTCGATAATGGCTACCACATACCTATGCTGGCACATAGTTCAAGGAAAGGGAGAGGACCCTTGAGGATAGCCTTTATGGCCCTAATCCATTCAGTGCTAGGTCAAATATTCCACTAGAATAGTTATACATATACATGCTTTCAAAAGAGGCATAAGTCATTTCAAATCATTTCAATGCACACTTGGGCTTAAAAGCCAAATATATTTCATACTCATTCATATTCGCGCTCAAAGGCCAAGTCATATATCAAATCATACTTCTCATGCATAGAAATAGCTCATTCACATATATTGAAATGGTGTAAACACCCAAAATGTTCAAAAATCCATATCATAGACATTTATGTGATAATATTCTTATCATAACCATACTTTTATCAAAATCATATCCATAAGCATAATTAGGCTTAACCCACTTCATAATCTTCATAAAATCCAATGCTCATGAATGCATATGCCATGAATGAGGTAAGATTGGCATGGCCAATATAGATTCAACCTAAAATCAACAATACAGTATGAAATTCAAGTACATCAATAAGTGAAATCCATATTCAAATCACAATTTAGATTGCCCATGCTTAAATCAAACTTTAAAAGAGCAATGCATATTCAAATATTCATAATAGTCATGTTATCCTATATGTTAGGGCTTATAGCAATTTAAACTCAACAATAAAGCATAGTCCACACATCAATCGAATTTAATAAACAATAATCTTCAAAACCCATATTAAAGTAAGCTTAAATTTCATAAATCAAGTGTAAACGAGTTTGGGTCTTCTTGGTTGAAAGGAGCCAAGAATCAATCCCACATACCTAAGCTAATAGAGATGATTCAAGAAGAAATTTGGTGAAGAAAGAGTCTTCCCTTGATTCCCAAGCTTAGTCTTCACAAGAGTTCTTTGATAGAGTTCTTAGGAGAGAGTTCAATAAAATTCTAAGTGTAAGAATGAATTTGAATGAGAGAAATAAAGTATAAGTTATTTGAATGTCTTTAGGTAGCATAGAAAGTCACAAAAGGCCCTTAGGAGATACCATAATTATGAAAATGCCATTTTATGAAACAAGTAGAAAAAATGTTGCCAGGGATCTCCAGGAGGGGTATACGGTCCGTTCAAGTGTATGCAGACCGTATACTTGCTCCATGATCCAACACTTAGAAAAATTCCACTGATGAAGGTCTGAGATGGTAATTCCATACTCAGTAAAATTCAAGGTAGGAATCCATACAAACGGCTTCACGGTCCATACCAAGGCATATGAACCGTATGCCTCCTCTATACCACTTCACTTAGAAAAATTCTTCACAACAAAGTTTTGAGATGGTGATCTAATACTTAGAAAATTTTAATTTTGATGCCCATACGAAAAGCCTTAAGCACGATGAAGGACCATGTGATCCATATGAAATGCCTTGGCTCAAAATGTGGATTTTCAAGACAAAGGCTACCATATGGTCCACCACACAGATTGTGAAGCCTCACACAGACCGTGTAGGGTCCATGTGTGGTATGCCTTAGTCTCAAACCACTGTATCAAGGCCAACATTTCCCACACAAGGCCAAAGGTTACTTCAAGGAGCTCCACACGGTCGGTATAGCCTCACACGGACTATGAAGGCTTCCATTAAGTGTCACGTTAGTCCAAAATTTTTTAAAACCAAATTTCCAATCTGTATTAAGGTTATTCAAAGTCCGAGTCCTTACAGTTATATCGTGCATATAATATCAAACAAAATCCCAAAGAACATAATAATAATCATAAATAACGAAGTCTTAACATTCTAACTGCTCTCCCTCTAAAATAATCTAAAATAACCTCTTTACAATAAGTAAAAACCAAATTTAAGATGAAATAGGAAAGCTAGAATCGAGCACTTAAGGTTATGGGTCGTAGATGAAATCACGGCCCGTACTTGGAGCTTCATAATCTATATTTCCCAAAAGTTGCCTTTTATAAATGAACTGATCCTATGAGCTGTCTTATGACTTATGGTCCATAAGGGGTCTCAGTTGATAATTCTTTAGCAATTCTTCAAAACTCTGATCCTCCAGGCACGATCTTATCTATTATTCTTCACCTGACTTATGGCTCGTAGGAGCCCTCATCTGATAATAGTTTAGCACTTAGCATATTATCTGATCTTTAACCTACGAACACACGTATGGGACATCACAAAATCTATGACTCATCTAATAACTCATGACTTCAACATCTGAAAATCAGCCTTTCACAGGATCTGACCTACGAACTCAACCTACGACCCATGGAATAAATCATGGCCCATAGAAGGGTCTGTACAGCCTCAAAAACATAAAATCTACTGAAGTTTGCCCAAAATCATCCTGATTCCTAGAATCCTAAAAAATTAAAATAAAAACATATCAAACCTACTAACATCACTTTGCAAACACACACAATTTTAAGTATAATACATCAAAAGTGTTGTATTTTAGTGGTATATCAGCAAGGTCTTCCTCACCTATAGACTTAACTAAAATATATATTTTTAGGAGCCTTTTGTTATTGGAAGTTCTGAGCAAGATATGTATACATGTTGTTGAGCCTGGGATTGCCATTTGGACTCTAAGATACCTATATATATATTATGTTAATTGATGTTAATATTGTGTGAGCTGTGAATGCTTTGAGAAAGATTATGAAGGCCAGGCATAGCACGATTGAGATAACTTATGCATTGATGCTACATGTATACATGCATTTCACCATTTAACTATTTTGTTTGACTTGTCGGACTTCCTTATACTGATAAATATGTTGTACGTTGTATATATGATTTTGGCTAGTTATTACTTATGTTATGATTATGTCCTGTGAAAGGATAAAGGCCAACCTATGCCTATGTGTCAACCCAAGCCTAGGGCCTAGACGTGACACGGCGAATGAGGAACCCAGAAGTACCCAAACAAGCCTCTTAAGAATGTGTAGCACATCCTTGGATGTAGAAGTATAAATAAACAACAACAAGTAACAAATAATTCTAGGGGAAGCAACACTTTGCACTCAAGCTATAGGGATGTTATAGGGAAGAAGATTACCATGAACACATAAAAAATAATATCTAAGCGGCGGGTAAGTATGACTCACGCTATGAGGGTATTAGGGACTTAGGACTTCCATCTCATCAACATCATACAACAAGCATAAGAAGGGGATAAGGACTAAGGGAAATCTCTGATAATACAAAGACATAATAAGAGTTGAGCTCCCAATATACATATCCATATCCAATAATACCTTTACTACAAATGGAATGGGGGCCAAAACATCTACCTGCCTAACCTTCAAAAGATAATATCCATAAATAGCCAAGTTTTAATAAAGCATGAAAGTAAATAACTATTGTCCTCGAAATGGAAGACTCACCATAAGCAATCTTCAACCAAACCATCTAGCCATGTGGAGGAGGAGGATGAATAGGAGCTCTGGTCCCTACATGGTTAGATCATGTAGGGAAAAGTATGTGTTAGTACTTAGGATGTACTAAGTATGCGGGGCATAATCCAATAAGGATCATAAGCCATAATTAAACAATATGCATAATCATAATCAACGAATATAGGCTCACTATGTTATGAATGATAAAAGCTTAGTCAAACATTCATGAAGAACCATCAAGTCACATGACTTAACATACATCAAGGGAAGGGACCATAACTGACATGAAAGACCATATAAACTACTATTGGACTCCCGATATTTACTCCACACTAGACATGGAGTGGTCTACTTTGCCTAGGTAAACTAAACACCCACCTTATGGTATAGCCTTTTTGGAAAGTATCAACATATGTCCCTATCTTATGGCATGGTTTTTTCAGTAGGTGTCACATGGTATCCTTACCTTACGGCATTGCCTTTTTGATAGGTTAAACAATATCCTTACCTTACGGCATAGCCTTTTCAGTAAGTGCAAACCCTTATAGGGAATAAATATTACAACCCATGGTGGCACATAGTTAGACAATGTCTACCAACAAAAGTTCTCTTAGTGCTAGGTAAACAATCCCACAGAATAGTAAATTCATATACTTAATCATATCTTGCATAATTCATGACATTGGTAGAATCTTAAGAGTAGCTCATCAAAGATCATATCATCACATCAAAAAATAGGGCTTCATGATATTCATATTATTCATAATATACTCATGAGCTCATATCATACTTGTTTGCCCTTTAATTATTCAGAACATGCATAATTTATGTATCTTTCCGTAAGGCTTCCATCACATAAGAGACATAACTCATAACTTGTCAAATCATGGCGGGTACATGTACATAATTTTGAAACCATGTAATTCAAGAGAAAATGGCATGAGAAAAGTAAAATAGAATCATTAACCATTTTTGAAAATAACCCACCAAAGGCATAGTAAGACATGGCTAGGGTATCATCAAACCCTTATTTAAAATCTAGACTACATATGGCTTTGCATTGCATAAAAGTATACAAGGATTATACATCACAAAATACTTCATAATATCATCATATAAAGAGTTCATAAAACATTTCATAAATTTACATAGCTTGGAAATAGATGAGGTAGAGGAATGGTTGAGCTTTGTGGAGGAAGGTCTCCAGAAATCAAAACCCACATACCTTGGTGTGATTTAATGGAAGAAATTTGACTTTGGAAGTGGAGAAATTCCAAACCCTAGTTTGGCCTCTTCTCTTGAAAGCCTCAAAGAACTTAGGAGTGTTTTGGGAAGGTTTTAGACTTGGAATATTTGAGAATGTGTTGAAATGGAGTAGTTTAGGGTTGTTTTAATGCTGAAAAGGGGTCATTTAGAGGCTAAAATGACATGGTATATGCATATAATATTAGGAAAGGTCGATTTTTCCCCTTATAAAACTTCTATCAGACAGGACCATGAGACCATAATATGAGTCGTGATGCATTCCACGGGTCATAAAAAAGGGGTCTTGTCTTGTATCATTTTGAACCCTCAGAGATTTTCTCCGAATCTCAACCCATGACAAGACTTACGACTAGTTAGTCAAAGTATGGGCCATCTAGTATCTCTGATACGCAACTTCAGAAACCAATATTTTCACCAAGTTTGTCCATCATTCTACGAGCACATGCTATGGCTCGTGGAATCACTTACAACTCATAGTCCCACTTGTAATCCCACTTACATAGAAAAATTTTCATATTTCATTTGTTAGGAACTTTTACACCTTCATATGTAGAGCCTTATATTATCTCCCCCTTGAGAACATTCATCCTCTAATGAGCTAAACATAGGCTCTATGAAAAATAATACATGCATCAAATGCAAAATGCAACAAATACAACATGAAATTATTTCAAACCATACCTCAAATAACATTTACAATGCAATCTCAAAATCAAATAAGCATGCATAGGTGACATGAAAATGACATGCAAGGATGGGGAGGTTCTTAAGCAGGAAAAAACATGGTACCTAAAGCTTGATTAGAATGGAAGAGATAGGGATATCGCTTCTTCATATCGGCTTCGGCTTCACAGGTGGCGGTTTCAACTTATCGGTTCTTCCAACAGACTTTGACGGATTCTATGTCTTCATTTCTCAACCTTTTGACTTGCCTCTCAAAGATTTCCACTGGAACTTCCTCATAAGTCAAATTCTCTTTAACATTAACCACCTCTAAGGGAAAAATGGAAGTTGGGTCTCTAAAACTTTCTCAACATAGAGACATGGAAGATTAGATGAATTATACTCATCTCAATAGGCAATTCTATTTCTTATGCAAGTTTAACAACATGTCTCAAGATTTGGTTAAGGCCCTATATACCTATGCACAACTTTCTTTTCTTACCAAAATGGACCACACTTTTCATTGGGAAAACCCAATCATAAATTTTAAATTTAAGTTTTCTTCTTCTAGTGTTGGTATAGGAATTTCAGCAGCTTTGAGCCATTTTCAGTCTTTTCCTTATCATCTTTACCTTCTCCAAAGCTTATATAACAAAATATCAACCTAATAGAGATATTTCTCCCACTTTGAGCTACCCAACTGGGATCTACAATGTCTATCATATAAAGCTTCAAAGGGAGCCATTTCGATGCTAGAGAGATAGCTATTGTTATAAGCAAACTCAATAAGTGGAAGATCCTCATCCCAACTACCATTAAACTCAAAGACACAAGCCCTAAGGATATCCTCAAAAGTTTGAATAGTTTTTTCATCTTAACCATCTATTTGCGGGTGAAAGGTCATGTAAGCTTGACTTTCGTTCTAAGCCTACTTTGGAAAGACCTCCAAAAGTACAAAGTAATTTGAGAACCCAATTAAAAATAATAGCCAATGGGACTCCATGCAATCTAACCAACTTATGCATGTACAATTTGTCATAATCTTCGACACCATAAGTCATCTTAACCGGTAGTAAGTGAACAGAATTTGTCATTCTATTAACAATAGCCCAAATAGAATTAAAATGCCTTCTACTCTTAGGTAAACTAATCACAAAATCCTTGTCGATCTCATTCCAAGTAGGAATCTCAATATCTCATCTTAGGACACCCAACCTTTGATGTTTGGCTTTCGCTTGTTGGTAATTATGGCAACTGGCTATAAACATGGCAATATCGCTTTTCATGCCACCCTACCAATACACCTCCCTCAAATATCTATACATTTTAGTAGAATAGGGGTAAATGGAATAAGATGAATTATGAGCCTCATTCAAGATAAAGTTTTTAAATCCATCAACATCAGGCACACAAAACCTACCTTGGTACCTAAGGATGCCATCTCTCCTTGGGAGAAAATCTCCAGCTTTCCATCCTTCACCAATGACTTCAGTTTTACCAAAGCGGGGTCAAGGTCTTGTTCGGATTTGACCTCTTCCACCAAGAAAGACTTAGAACTATTTACAGCCATCATACCTCCATTTTTGTCCTCAGCCAACGTAATTCCCAATATAGCAAAATGGTGAACTTCTCTTGCCAATCCCTTTATTCCATCATAAATGCGAGTCGTACTCTCTATGGACACACTACTTAGAGCATCAGCCACAATATTTGTCTTGCTAGAATTATAATGATCACTCATATCATAATATTTGAGGAGTTCCAATCACCTTATGTTTCTTAAATTTAGATCTCTTTGGGTGAACACATATTGGAGACTCTTATGGTCAATGAACACATCTACATGAACCCCATATAGATAGTGACGCCATATTTTCAGGGCAAATACCACGATCGCTAACTCAAGATCATGTCTGGGGCAATTATGCTTATGTACCTTTACTTGTTTTGAAGCATAGGCAATAACCTTGCCACTTTTCATCAATACATACCCCAAACTAGTTCTTGAAGCATCATAATAAATGACAGACCCTTCAAACCTTCGGGTAGAGCCAAAATTGGAGTGGCTATAAGCTTATCTTTCAAAGTTTTGAAACTTCTTTCACATTTATTTGTCCATACGAATTTGACCTTCTTTTGTGTCAACTTTTTCGAGGGAGAGGCAAGCGAAGAAAAATCCTTAACAAATCTCTAGTAGTACCCCGCCAAGCCCAAGAAACTCCTAATATTAATTGGTCTCAATGGTCTAGGCCAATTTCTTACTACCTCTATCTTTCTCATATCCACTTTGATCCCTTCACCCGATACCATATAAGGATGTTATAGGGAAGAGGAGTAGCATGAATACATAGCAAATAATATCTATGAGGTGGGTAAGTATGACTCACGCTATAGGGCTATTAGAGGGTTAGGACTTCCATCTCATCAACATCATACAACAAGCATAAGAAGGGGATAAGGACTAAGGGAAGTCTATAAGAATACATAGACATAATAAGAGATGAGCTCATAGCATTCATATCCATATTCAACAACACTTTTACTACAAATGGAATGGTGTCTAAGACATCTCCCTGGATCACCTTCAAAAGATAGTATCAATAAATAGACAAGTCTTAATAGAGTATGAAAGTAAATCGGTATTGCCTCCAGAATAGAGGACTCACCATAAGCAGTCTTTAACTAAACCATCTACCCATATGGAAAGGATGAATAGGAGCTCTAGTCCCTACATGGTTAGATCATGTGGGTAAAAGTATGTGTTAGCACTTGGAATGTACTAAGTATGCGGGGTACAGTGCAATAAGAATCATAATCCATAATTAAACAATATACATAATCATAATCGACGAATATAGATCTAGTATGACATAAATGGTAAATTTTTAGTCAATCATGCATGAAGAACCATCAAGTCACATGACATAACATACATATGGCAAAGGGACCCTAACCAAGAAGTAAGACCAAGCAAACTACTACTTAGAATCCCGATGTTCACTCCACACGGAACAAGGAGTGGTCTACTTTTCAGAGGTAAACCAAGCATTCACCTTGTGACATAGCCTTTTTGGAAAGTGTCATCATATCTCCCTACCTTACGTCATGCTTTTTTTGTTGGGTTTCACATTGTACCCTCACCTTATGACGTTGCCTTTTTAGTAGGTACTATAATATCCTTACCTTACAACATAGCCTTTTCAATAGGTGCAAGCCCATACAGGGAATTGATGTCAAGTAGGTTACACCTCCTCTTTGAGTGTAAAGCGATCATTATCAAGAAATGAAACCTAGCTAAGGTTAGGGTAGAACCCAAGGGAATACGTCAACTTAAGAGAATTCAATTAATGTAATTTATATGATTAACCAACTTACTTCCCTAAAAGAGGAGGGTTGCAATAATCAATAAAAAGAAGTAAAATTAACTAACACGAGGCTTTGATCAATATGGAGAGAAACTAGGGTTTTGTGTTTCCTATGATTCCCTAACTTAGTATCACTATATAGTGTATAGCATGCAAGACAGTAAGTCAAGTTCACCAAACCCTTTGGTCTAGGCGAGAGGCGAATTTCACTATATGACTTGGCCCATCTCCATAATGTATTGACTATTACTTATCAGTCCCAGTACAACCTCTCCTTGGCCAAGCTCGATTGGTTAGACTAGAACACATCAATTGGATCATGTTAATTAATCTCTTTTCTTACTCATTACTACTTTGGTCCAGTCAGTAAAATTAGGTAGGTTCTAATGTTAGCCACCATCAGAAAACATGCAAAATGAAGAGAGTTAATTAATACATGAATGTATGCTTTCCAAGAATTATGAATTATCAAGTTTTACCTCATTAGTATTTCATGGTTTCCACAACCTTAGTTGTGGATTTAGCTACTCATGATTTTTGTAGATGCAAGACTTGTGATTTGGAATAACATAATAGATCACTTACATAATTGAATTAAGAACAAGCAAATCCAAACTTCAGTAAGAATCACAAGGTTAAAGATCAATCAAAATAAAGGTGTTTCTCACAACTCACCAATGTTTTCTACTCAACCTCACTATTTCTTCTTTCTAACTATCAAGCTCTCTGTAAAACTTAATGAAAAATGACCTAAAACCTATTTATAATATTTTTAATACAAGTCTTAAACAAAATAGTATAGCTTGGTCGGCATGCTTCACAAACAAGTCTATGGGCCATATTGTATTCCACGGCCTATAATAAAGGTCTCATAAAGTGTTGCTGGAAAATCGGATTTGATATCTATGATACCCCTTTATGACCCATAAAGTGGTCTAGGGTCCGTGGGGTGGGGGGCTTTCATTTGATAATCTTTAGAAAGACCCTCCTCTCCGATTCTCAGGGCACAAACCATGCTCCATGACTCATAAACCAATCCATGACCCATCTACATGTTCAAGAACAACTTTAGAAAATCACCCCCTCACTGAAATTGTCCATGAAACCTCCTTCATGGCCTAAAGAGTATTCTGCGGCCCTTAATAGGACTCGTACTTCACCAAAATCAGCAACTTCTGCACTTTCTTCTCAAAATCGAGGCTAACCCTAGAATCTTATAAATAAAATACAAAAACATATAAAACAAACTAGCATTGCATTAAGAATACACAAAATTCCAAGTTTTAAGAATCAAAGTTTTGCATTTTGATAGCATATCAACACCCTCAACTTAAAATTATTTCTTGCTCTCAACCGACAAACTCAACCTATATAAGTAATGCAGTAACACACAGATATCAACCTAATGGCATACATTATATTAAACTTAAACTTAGATACCCACACCACTTTTTTTTCAAAATAGAATCAGATAGCCATCTAGCAAACCAGTACAGACTCATGTATGGGACAATACAACTATGACAAGTGAGGTACTATCAATAATCTACAGTAACCGAATAAGTCTAATGCTAACAACGCAATGTGTGTGCCCTCATAGAAAGAAGTCCTATATCTCACTCTCAATGATGTTTTCATGTATAACCTTGGACAATGCAAAATCACTCACCCTCACAAAAAATATTTATGCATGATGTCCAATTCCATAGGCTTGCCCCTATACTTATAACTAAGACCTTCAACTACTTGGACTAGGATCACTTTAGGACATTATAAGCTTATAAAATAGGCATAGGGGGCTTTGCTATGGTATTTTAGGAACATAGTGACTAAAGACCCTCCTTGACACTATGTTTTTCTACACTTTTGCCCTACCGACACTGTAATTTTTCATCTCATTCTCCCTCTCTCCTATTTTAAGCTTTCCTGGGTGCTTTCTTTTTCAATTTTTAGCTTTATTACCTTGCTTATACACTTCATTTTTCTTTTTAAATTAAAACTAAGGCATCACTTATTTTTCTTGCACCAGTACATGATTTTTCTCCTTTTCTCTGTATCACTAACTTCCCCCCTCCTTTTTGTGTTACACCCTTACACTAGCCACCCTCAACTTATTCTTTTGGCCTGAGTTGAGGTGTAAAATATCCCTGCTCAGAACCAGGGCCACATTTTGTACCCATCCTCAACTTAGGCTTTTTTCCTCAGTCAAGGTGCATAATTTTCAAGGAAGGACCAGGGCCAATTTCATGATTTGGCAATTGACAAGGCTAAGTTAATTAGGAGTTTGGCAGGAATAGGTGCATGTTAGGCTCAAATATTAGGAAGAAGGGGTGTTCTGCAATTTTGGTTGGTCATTTAAGCTAAGTGGGCTTTTAAGATCAATGGCCTAAGATCCTTTCCTAATCAAATTAATCTACAGTTAACTCAGAGTAACAAGGCAAGTTTTGTATTAGCACACCACACATGAATTTAGTAGTTTAAGCATAAACTCATATGACACTGATTACATTATCAACAAAACACTCTCTGATCATACTTTTTATCTCTATTTAACCTCACTTATTAGAAAAAACATCGTCAACACACATAAACATGCATGGTTACTATCTAAACTAGCTAATCAAAACTTGGTTGGTATCATTTTACACAGAAAACACAAAAATATGTTATATGCCACAGGTATTAGTACTATTCTTCCAGTGTTTTTATTTCTTCCATATTTCCAATGTATGGCTTGACTATTTGGTTATTTACCTTAAAAGTTCCTCCATATATTCTTTCTAATTCAATAGATCCATGATAAAAAAACACATGCTACTCAAAAGGGTCCTAACCATCTGGAATTGAGCTTCCCAAGGAACAAGTTTAATCTTGAATTGTGGAGTAGCACCAAATCCCTTGGTGCGAACTGATGATTCTTGATGTAACAATCATGTTGTAGCTTTATTCTTTGTTTGTACAAGGCTGAGCTTTCATATGCCTTCAACCGAAACTAATCAAGCTCATTGAGTTGGCTTATCCTAGAGTTTGTCGCATCCTTCTAGTTTAGATTTAACTTCTTTATCACCCACATTGCTTTATGCTCAAATTCCACCATCAAATGACATGCCTTCCCAAAGACAAGTTGGTAGGGAGACATGCCTATAGGGGTCTTGAATGATGTTAAGTATGCCCATAATGCATCATCCAACTTTTGTGACTAATCTATACATTTGCATTCATAGTCTTGGATAGAATCTATTTCATTTTCCTATTAGACGCCTTCACTTGCCCGCTTGTCTGAGGGTGGTAAGGGGTTTCCAGCTGATGTTTCACCCCATACTTTTCAAGTAGAGACTTGAAGATCACATTGCAGAAGTGAGAACCTCTATCGCTAATGATTGCTCGAGGGGTGCAAAACCTTGAAAAAATATTCCTTTTCAGAAATGTTGTGATACTTTTGCCTTCATTATTGGACAGAGAAATAGCCTCGACCCACCTCTATACATAATCCACAATGACTAAGATGTACTTGTTGCCATACGAGCTAACAAAAGGGCTCTATCCCCTATACATCAAATAACACAATCACCATAATAAGGTTTAGAGGGAGCTCATGTTTACAAAAGATATCACTTTCTCTTTGGCACCTTCACAAGATTTGATATAGTCATGAGCATCCTGGTGGATGGTGGGTTAGTAATACCCACACTATAATATCTTGTGTGGTATACGAACTCCACTATGATACCCCCTACCAATGATGAGTGACACGCCTCAAGGATACTCATCATCTCAATCTTAGGAACATAGTGACGAATAATCCCATCTATGTATATAGGCAATAAGTATGGGTCATCATAAAAGAAATTCTCACATCAGATATCAACTTCTGACACTGGTGTATGTTTAGATCAGGCGACATATTGTCACTTACCAAGTAGTTTACATAGTCTGCAAACCATAATATTATATTGTGGGATGCTACTAACACTTTCATCTAGAAATGAGTCATCCATCTCCAATCCATTATCAAACTTTGCCATTGCCTAATCTTCTAATGTGGAAAGATGATCTGCTCTATGATTTTCTGTCCCTTTTTTATCAATGACATCGAAGTTGAATTCTTGAAGGAGAAGTAGCCATCTTATCAACCTTGGTTTTATATCCTTCTTTGCAGTCAAGTATCGTTGTGCTGAGTGGTCTGTATGCACCACCACTTTGACACCTAATAGATATAAACTTTTTCTCGAATGCAAAGACCACTACAAGTAAATCTTACTCAATGACAGTGTAATTCTTCTGGGTGATATTTAGGGCCTTCCTAGCATAGTATATAGGATGCAATACCTTCTTTTTGCACTATCCCGATGCTACACCTAGCGCAAACCCACTTGCATCAAACATGATATCAAAGGGCTTTGACTAGTCTAGAGCTACATTGATTGGAGTGAAATCAACTTCTGCTTCAATTCTTCAAGTGCTTTGAGGTATACTTCATCAAACATAAACTTAGCATCATTCTCAAGTAACTTGCACAATGGGTGTGCAATTTTAGAGAAGTCTTTTAGGAACCTCCAGTAGAACCCTGCATGCCCTAGAAAGCTCTTCAAACCCTTTACTAAGATGGGTGGTGGAAGTTTCTCAATCACCTCTACTTTGTCTCTATCAACCTCAATCCCCATGCTGGAGATTTTGTGCTCCAAACATAATTCCCTCTTTCACCATGAAATGACAGTTTTCCCAATTCAACACCATATGGCTTTCCTCAAATCTTTGCAACACAACATGTAAGTGCTTCAAGCAATCCTTAAAAGAGTCTCAAACCATACTAAAGTCATCCATGAAAACATCAATAGTGTCCTTCATTGTGTTCGAGAAGATGGACATCATGAATCTCTAGAAAGTTGTTGGGACGTTACACAACTTGAATGATATCCTCTTAAATACGAAGCTACCCTAAGGGCATGTGCATATTATCTTCCCCTGATCCACAAAGGCAATAGTGATCTGATTTTAGCCTGAATATCCATCAAGAAAGCAACACGAACACATTTTAGCGAATCAGTCTAGCATCTGATCCATGAATGACATAAGGAAGTGATCCTTCTTTATCGATGCATTATGTTTTCTATAGTCTATGCACACTCTCGACCTAGTGAATAGCCATATCAGAATCAACTAACTTTTGGTATTTGTTACCATTGTGATACCCTTTTTTCTAAAACACATTGAACCGACTCAACCATTTACTGTTGGTGATCAGATAGATCACTCTTGCATCCAACATCTTGATGATTTATTTGTATATTACCTCTTGCATAAGGGGGTTGAGACATCTCTGGTGCTTAATACTCAGCTTATCCAGTTAGATTTTGTGTGTACATATCCCAAGAGGGATACCAATGATATCTGTAATCGTCAACCCAATGGCCTTCTTAAAATATTTGAGCACCATGACAAGGGTGTTTACCTACTCATCATTCATATTCATAATAACTAAAACTGGCAAAGTGTTTTTAACTCTCGAGAATGCGTATCTAAGATGTGTTGGAAAGGCCTTTAACTCTAGTACTGGTGGTTCTTCTATGGATAATTTGGTGGGCGGTGACTCTAGATTCTACAAATCTAGCTCCAAATTGGTTTGGCACTTAGGGCCATAAGACACCCCTAGAGCATTCACCATCTTTTCATAATCTGGGATGCCGTCACTACCAAAGATCATCAGTACTGCTTCCAAAGTGTCGACACTTAGTCTTACCTCAAGTGGTACTTTTGGCTCAGCATCATCAATAGTCTCAATAACAGAGACCACCCACAAGTCATTTTCTTTCTTTGCCTGCTGATAGATATTGAACGTGGCCTATTTTTCCCAAACATAAACTTGAGTTGGCCTTTCTCCTTGTCTAGCAAAGCACATCTAGTGGCTAAGAAGTGCCTCCCCAAGATTATAGGGACTTTGAAATCAACCTCGCAGTCCAAGATCACAAAGCTTGCGAGGAATATGAAATTTTCAACTTATCACAAGCATATCATATAGTATACCAATAGGCTTTTTCACCATCCAGTCAGCCATCAACAACCACATACTTGTCAGAGTAGGGGCCTCTAATCCTATATTTTTAAAGACCACAAGAGGCATCAGGTTAATGTTGGCACCTAGATCATATAATGCCCTTGTGAACTCCACATCTCTAATGGTGCAGGGTATAGTAAAAGAACCTGGATCTTCTTACTTTTAGACCAAGGACTTTGTAGCAATCACACTGTAATGTTAAAGCTCTTGGGAGAGCTCCTGACTCACAATCCACTTCTTTGTAACCAGGTCCTTTATATACTTTGCATACCCTAGCATGTTCTCCGATGCCTTGATGAGAGAGATGTTGATGGAGAGTTATTTCAACATGGAGAGAAAGTGCTTGAACTTGCCTTCCTCCTCCCTCTTTTTGAGTCATTGAGGGAAGGAAAGAGGAGCCCTAGGAAAGGGTTTCAACTTTTGTTGTACATCAGCTACTTCACTCACCCCATCCTTGCTATGATCATATTCGGTATTCGTATTCTTGGCTGCAACTATCTCCTGTCGAACATCATCCTCATGAACTGGCATGAGAGGATCAATATTGCTCTTTTCACCATAGGTAGAAACTGCCATGCACTTCCGTTCATTCTTAGGGTTCTAAACTATATTGCTAGGCAGTGTACCCCTATAACATTGATTGAGCTAAGTTGACACTTGACCAAACTATTATTCAAGTTATTTGATAGTAACAGAATAAGAATTAATTTTCTAGTTAATACTGGAGATCTCAGATTTCATCTCCTTTAGAGTCTAATCTTGTGTCTCAGCTTTCTTCAATGGCCAATCAAATAACTCCTCAATTCATGAGCTACTCGTACTTGTGTTGCGATTGTGTGGTGGCATATATGGACCATTTCTATAACTATCTTTGTGACCCCAATCTGCTTCTCTATCTTCACCCTTGTTCTAGTCATAGTATCATCTACAATTTTTCCTTAAAGCTTCATCTCTATTGAAGTTCCCACCTTGGTTTCCTTGACCTTGGTACCAATAATTCTAAGTGGACCCTTGCATGTTTGTCTGAAAGCTGCCAAACTAATTAGTAGTAAAATAGGTGTCCTCCTCATAGTAAGGCTTATCATACATGGGTGTACATGGAGGCTAATAAACCACTACATAGACTCACTCCAGATTCTGTCTTATCATCAACTCTATACCTATATGGATTCGGGCAAGTTCTTGCATAATTTCTTCATTTATTTTAGCTTGCTCTGAACCAACACTAACAAAGAATAAACTTTTGGTAGATACTTTATTTCTCTACCTCCATGCATGATTGGTGTTGACCACTCTCTCTATCCTTTCTGCAATGCTTGGAAATAGCTAATCTAAGAGCATGCCCCCATGATATTGTCAGCACAAGCTTGACTATTCCTAAGGACGACACGGTAGAAGATCTCCACCAAGGCATCATCAACTATCTTGTGGTCCGGGACACTCCTCAAGCACTTGGGTAAACCACTGCCATATAGTATAGGTCAAATCTATAGGAAGTTGCTCAAAGTTGTTGATCTGATCTTTCAACATAAGCTTCTTCGATCTCGAGAAGTACCTCTCCAAAAAGGCCTTTTGCAATTAAGCCCAACTGGTGATCAAATTCTATGGGAGCTCAGATAGCCATAATTTTACATTTCCTATAGGATATAATAGGAAGACACAAAGCCTCACAACATCCATAGACAGATTTAATGTTCCCATCATACTCTGGTAGACAAACATAATATTGTGTAGATAGCTATAAGGATCCTTCGATAGTAAACTCACAAAAAACTGACGATTTTACAAAATCTGAAGCAACCTAGTTGAGACCATAAACATTGTGTTAGTTGGTATTAGTCACAATATATTAGCTCCAGTCATCTCCGTAGCCATATGATTCAGCGTGCATTGATTCCACTGATAAGCATTGAAACTAAAATCATATGGTTGTGGAACAATGTCCTCAAAAGGAGGTGGGTTCTCATGATCATCTTTCTCATTCTCATTCTTATTTAGAGTTGCATTAGCCATATTGTTGGCATTATCTTAGGCCATTCTTCTAAACGTTCTATATCTCTGGGTCAAACAAAGTCAAGGGTAAAAAAAACTACAAACGTAAAATATAGGAAATAAGGATTAATCCCCAAATCACTATGAATTAACCAAGTCTAGCCGTATTCCCTAGCAGCGGTGCCAAAATATTGATGTCGCCCAAGTTACACATTTTTTTAAGGATAAAATGGTTGTTGTCAAGAAATAGAACCTAACCAAGGTTAGGGTCAAACCCAAGGGAACATGTAGACTAAAGAAAATTTAATTAATACAATTTGAGTGATTAACAAACTTACTTCCTCAAAAGGTGAGAGTTTGCAATAATTAGTAGAAAAGTAAAACTAACACACACGAGAGTTTAATTAATATGGAGATAAACTTAGGTTTAGAAACTAATATTATCACCAAGTCTGGCCATCCTTCCACGAGCACATGTCGGTTGAATAGATGATAACGAATCAATTGAATCCTATTAATTAACTTTTTTTTCTTTTCATTTCTACTTTAGTCCAGTCAGTAATATTAGGCCTGTTCTAATGTTATGCGAAATGAAGAGTGTTAATTAATAAATGCATGTACACTTTTCATGAATTATGAAATGTCTAGTTCTACATTGTCAGTTCTTCATGGTTCCCACAACCCTAGTTATGGATTTAGTTACTCATGATTTAGATAGATGCAAGACTTATGAAATGGAATAAGATAATAGAGAACTTACATAATTGAATTAAGAACAAACGAATCCAATCTTCAATGAGAATGACAAGATTAAAGATCAAATCAAAGTACAAGTGTTTCTCACACCACTGCAAAGTTTTCTACTCAATCTTATTATTTCTTCTCTCTAACTATCGATCTCTATGTAAAATATAATGAAAAATAACCTAAAAATCCTATTTATAATATTTGAAATATAAGTACTAAACAAAATAGGATACCTGGGTCATCATGCCTCACAAAGAGGTTTAAGGGCCATATTGCATTCCATGGCCCGTAATCAAGGTCTTAGAATGTTTTGCTTGAAAACTGGACTTGACATCTACGATACCCCTTTACAACCCTTAAAGCGGTCTATGGTCCATAGGGGGGTATAGTTTGATGAATCTTCAAAAAGTCCCTCATATCTGTTCCTCAGGGCACGAACCATGTTCTACGACTCGTAAGTCAATCCATGACCCATATGCATATTCATAGAATAATGTTAGAAAATTAGCCCCTTACTGGAATTGTCCACGAAATCTCTTTCATGGCCCGTCGAATGCTCTATGACCTATAAAGGATCTCGTACCTCACCAAAATCAGAAAATTTTTGCACTTTCTTCCCAAAATCAAGGCCAACCCTGGAATCCTACAAATAAAAGATAAAAGCACATAAAATCAACTAATATCGCATTGAGAACCACAAAATTCTAAGTTTTAACCATAAAAAATGTTATATTTTGACAACACATCAGGAATCAATATCACAACCTATGATGGAACGTAGTTAGGGACAATGGCTAATAACTAATGTCATCTCGGTGTTAGGTCGACAATCCCACAGAATATTCAATTCATATACTTAATCATATCTTCCATAATTGAAGACATTGGTAGCATCTTAAGAGTAGCTCATCAAACATCATATTATCACATCAAGGAATAGGGCTTCATAATATTCATATTATTCATAACATACTCATGAGCTCATATCATACTTGTTAGCCCCTTAATTTTTAATAACATGCACAATATATGTATCTTGCCATAAGGCTTCCATCACATAGGAAGCATCACTTATAACTTGTGAAATCATAGTGGGAGTAGGCAGATAATTTTAAAATCATGCAATTCAAGAGCAAGTAACATGAAGTAGTAAAATAGAATCATTTAAGCATTATTTAAAATGACCTACCAAAGACATAATAAAACTTGGCTAGTGTATCATCTAAACCTCATTTAAAATTATAGACTTCACATGGCTTTGCATTGCATAAAAGTATACAAGGATTAAACATCATAAGATATTTTATAATATCATCATATAAAGAGTTTTTAGAAAATTTGATAAATTTCCATAACCTAAAAATAAATGAGGAAGAGGAATGATTGAGCTTTGTGGAGCAAAAGGTCTCCACAAATCAAAACTCACATACCTTGGTGTGATTTAATGAAAGAAATCTAACTTCAAAAGTGGAGAAATCTAAAACCCTAGCTTGGTCTCTACTCTTGAAAGCCTTGAAGGACTTAAGAGTGTTTTGGGAGGTTTTTAGACTTAGGATATTTGAGAATGAGTTGAAATGGAGTATTTTAGGATTATTTCATAGATAAAAGGGGTCATTTAGGGCTTAATATGACGTGGTATAGACATATGATATTAGGAAAGGTCGAGTTTTCCCTTTATACATATTCTGCTAGACAGGACCACGAGACCCCTATTATAGGTCCTGATTTATTCTATGGGTCATCAAAAAGGGGTCTTGTCCAGTATCTTTTTGAACCCTCAGATATTTGAATCCTAACCTACGGTAATACTTATGACTCATTTGTTAAAGTACGAGCCATCTAGTATCTCATATATCTAACTTTAGAAACTAATATTATCACCAAGTCTGGCCATCCTTCCACGAGCACATGTTATTGGATCGTGGAACTATCTATGGCTCATAGTCCCTCTCGTGATCCCACTTAAACTTAGAAAATTTTCCAAATTTTATTTCTTTGGCATATTTACACCTTTCAGCATATAGGGCCTTACACTATGATTGATATGTATGCCTATTTAGGTATTTATTTACCTATGTTGGTGGTTTGGTACTAGTGTTATGTAGTATTTAAGAGGCAAGTTGTCAGTTATATTCCCAGCTACACATTGTGACTATATGATTGTGTTTTTGTTGTGGGTTTCTATTGATGTATCGTATTGCTACTTTTCTAGTGACTGAGTTGTGATTTTTATCGTAAGATACATGCTATGCTAAGGAGATCGGCTAGGCTATCTACGGTTGTCTAGGAGGTGGTTGTACATAATAGTTGGACTGTCTATGGTTATTTTGATACTTTTAGTTACCTTAGCTTGAGATAACCCTATCAGCCTATGTTCTCTTTGGAAATCAACTTCTTTTGCTCAAGCAATGATAGATATAGGTCCTCCTTTTCCATAAAATCAACTATCAATGAAGATTCAATGTCATTTTAAACATAGATACTGCAATTATTAGATTCACTCGACCTAAACCCTGGGTTTCCCAAATAGTGCACATTCTTCTCCGTCTCCCTCTTGACCTCATATGCATAATCAGCTACAATATTTGCATTGCTTGGATGACATTATAGGGCTAAAGTAACGCCTCTTATTTAGTAGGGAGGTATGGAGATAAGAAGTGTAAGGACCCTCATTTTAGAAGACTAGAAAGTGTAAAATAGTTGGGCTAAAAATGCTCAAGGATCATTCCACGAAGAAAAGTTCACAGCCCATGGTTCAGACCATAAGCCCTAGACCAGGGTCATGGTTGAGAGCCTCAAAATGTTGACAATTTTGTAAGTACAAACATGATCCATAAAAGTCATTCCTGACTCGTAGAAAAAAACATAGACCATAGATAAGGTCATAGGTGTAAGTTCCAAACATTAAGATTAGAGTTTCTGGAAGGTGGCCTATGATTAGTAGGACAGTCTGTGGTCCTTTCGAAAACCCATAGTTAGCCTTCGTAGATAGGTATCAAAAATATTAGAATTTTTTCCAAGTATAGACATAGTCCATTAGGTTATCTACCACTTATGAATTGAATTATGGCCCATGGATAGGTGTTTCGTGGTTGGTAACCAATTTCTAAAGATTGAAAAAGTAAAATAGGATGATCAAAAACCATAACCCATAGTTTCATCTACAGCCCATAATCAAGGTCTCGTGGATCAAATCCAACAATTTAGTAAAGGGAAATATTTTCCTTTTTTATAACCCTAGACCTAAGCTATGTCATTTTTGTGACTCTTTAGGTCCCTAATCAGACCATAAATCCCTAGGATTTCAATCTTTTTTATTCTTCCACTTTCAATAATTTCCTAAGATATTCATCTTCTCTACAGCCAAGACAAGAAAGGTTAGGGTTTCAAGGGACTCTTCCACAATAACAAATTCCTTCTTCATAGACTTACCCAAGGTATGTGAATAGATTTGTAGGTCTCCTTTCACCAACAAAGTCCTACATAAAAAGCTCTTACCTTTTTTTAAGTTCCTTGATACCACTATGGATGCTAATGATGATTTTATGATGTTTTATGTTATGAGATGTCTTTAATGTTATCATGCGATGTTTTACTAACTATCGCCATACGTTTAAGTTGATGGTGATGACCCTAATAATGGTGGGTTTTGAATGAAAAAAGTAGGCTGTTAAAGCAAGTTTTATATAAGTATATCACTCCTATGATCATTCATGTTTCCTATGGTTCATAAGTCTTTCCTAATTAGTGATTCGACACACTAAGAATGAAGTCAAAACTTTCATGTTACACGATAATATGTAGGGAATAAGGGAAAGATTTTCAATTTGATAATTTGTCAAAGATATAAGCATGTCAATAATCACTAAATGATGTTTATGATGGTCCCCAAGATAAAAGGACAATTCTCACTTAGTGGTTCCTTAAGTTTCTAGCTACGATTGATATTGCTATTTTGGATTCTAAGTGTCATAATTTAATCAAATGTCACGACCCAACCCTGTGGGCCGTGACTAGTGCCCGGATTGGGCACCCAAACATAATCACAAAGGCGAGTTACAAACAGATGACTTATATTTTTTTAAAACAATTGGGTAGAGTTTCCTTTGTTTCACGGACTATCCCCATAATAACCCTGCACACCAGAAGATACCAACAAGGCCACATAGAGCCGACAAAACATCATACATATATATGGGCCGACAAGGCCGCTATGGCCGGTAAAGCCGTCCAATATACACATCATACAAATCTCATCGAACAAATCATGCACAACCCACACACATATGTCCACAAACCTCTAAACATATTGATCGAATCATAGGATGAGATAGGGCCCTGCTATACCCTCGAATAAATATATATGGAGCAATGAATGAGGGTATATACCAAAAGTGGGCTCTGAAATAGGGGGAGCACTCCCAACAGCAGAAGGGTGTCCTAAGCTGGCAGATCACCAAACTGTACGTCGATACCTGCGGGCATGAAATATAGCCTCCGAAGAAGGGGGGTCAATATAAAATACGTATCGAGTATGCAAAGTAGAATGTACATAATGTAAATATGACTAGTAATCGAAACAAAAGTATGGAAGGCAAATGCATATCCAAAAATATTAACAAGTTTACTTTCAAAATACAAATCATGCATAGGACATAGGAAATATGGTTGCCCACCCGTCAATGGCGCCATAACGCAGCATAATACCAGAAAGTCTTAAATCTCCAAATCTCTGTCATATATCACAACACAAAAATAGCATAAGTGAGTCAGGCATTACATATCACCATCCCTGTACTCACCCAAACACAGCTGAAAACCGAAGTAAGCCAGACGTTACGTATCGCAGTCCCTGGACTCACCCCAACACAACATAACACCATAATATATCAAAATACGCACGATAACCAATCGGCCTGGGAACTGGCGAACGATATCATAGTAGGCACGAGCGGAGTAGTGAGTAATTATATGCATAAAACCTTGTCATAAATCCAAAAGATAAGCAAAGTAGCCATATTTGAAATCGAAAGAACAATTATTACATATTCTTTCAAAAGTTACTAAAATTACATAATTGGCGTTGTGGGACCCATGGATGGATGGAGACCCAAACTGGCCCAGTCTATGGAGAACATACTGATCCTATGCTTTACATACCTCAAATGCTCTCCAATGTAATCCCAATGCAAGCTAAGTCTAATTACGCTTCGGATTGCCTAAGGTTTACAAATATGTCACAGCATGCCAAACATTAGCTAAAGACTTTTTGGGCATTAAATCCCAACTTTACCCTTAATCCTACAAACATTTGGACAGCATTTCCCCTGAAAATAGACCACCCTGAGAATTCAACTCCACCAAATCAATCAACAACAACAACCTAGCAACATCAACAATCAATCTAAAAGGCAATACACAATAGTAGCTTTATTTTTCATTATTAAGAATATTCATAGATTTGGCTAGAACACCAACATACCCATATGGATGATTTCCAATCATTCCTTCACCCTACAATGATCATAATATACTAAGTAGGCATCAATTCATAGTTCCAACACAACACAACACAATACAACACAACACAACACAACACCACCCACACGGCCCTAAACCCTCACTACACAACTCACTTTTAACATTCCATATTTCATGATTTTTCTCTATTTTAACATACTACAACATGCTTACAACCTTTATAACACATAAAACAAGAACAAATCTTACCTTTCCTCTTCAATTCCACAAGTGGGCTAGGGTTTCCAAAGGCAAGAAAATAGAGGGCTAATCACTTTAACAACACTTCCACGCTATCCATGGCCCACCCATGTGTTGTTCCAATTAGATATTAACACAAACTTGTGTGAGCCCCACTTAATTAATTAAAGATTTTGAACTTCCAATAATTCCACTTTTGGTCCAAAACTTTCCCTAATTATACCACTTTTGGTCCTAAACTTTCCCTAATTACACCACTTTTGGTCCCAAATTTTCCTAATTTTTCTAATGCATGAAATACGGGTTCTAACATCCTCCCCCCTTTAGAACATTTATCCTCGAATGTTAAACCACCTTTACGGGTCATATAAACAATTTGGGGGAGTTTCCTTTCCAACTATCATAACAATACCTTCATTGATCAGTAATTTTTCTATCAAACAACAGAGTTAAGCGAAGAATGGAATTAACTGAAGGCACTGGAAACAAGTGAGGATACTTCTTCTTCATCTGCTCTTCGGCTTCCCAGGTCATTTTCTCTCGATTATTGTTTCACCATAGCACCTTAACAGAAGCCACATCCTTATTCCGTAACCTTCTCACCTGACGATCCAATATGGCTATGGGCTACTCTTCATAAGATAATCCTTCCGTGACCTGGATATCATCCACAGAGAAGATTCTGGAAGGGTTACCAATACACTTACGAAGCATAGAAACATGGAATACAGGGTGTACCGCTTCCAAATCAGTAGGCAGATCTAATTAATAGGAACTTTGCCTATTCTATGGATAATTTGATATAGGCCAATATATCTTCGACTGAGCTTTCCTTTCTTGTCGAACCTCATAACACCTTTCATAGGGGACACTTTACGAAATACCCAATCGCCAATCTAAACTCTAAGTGTCGATGACAATTATCTACATATGATTTCTGTTGACTCAGGGCCGCTAACAACCACTCCCGAATGAGTTTCACCTTATCCACTACCTACTGAATCATGTCTGGGACAATCAACTTAGTCTCTCCAACATCAAACAAACCGATCGGTGACCTACACTTCTTGCCATATAATGCCTCAAAAGGTGTCATCTGAATACTAGAGTGGTAGCTGTTACTATAAGTAAATTCAACAAGTGGCAAATAGTTATCCTAGCTACCTCTGAAATCAATAACACAGGCTCACAACATATCTTCTAATGTCTGAATAGTATTCTCGGCCTGTCCGTCAGACTAGGGATAGAATGCTGTATGGAGACTCATCTGCGTCCCCAAGCCTACCTAAAATGACCTCAAGAAATTTGCAATGAACTGGGCACCTCTATCAAAGATAATAGATATGGGAATATCATGAAGTCGCATAATCTCCAGAAATTTATAGTGAACTGGGCACCTCTGTCGAAGATAATAGAAATGGGAACACCATGAAGTCGCATAATTTCCCTGATATAAAGCCTAGCATAATCCTCAACTGAGTAGGTAGTCCGGACCAGAAGAAAATGGACTGATTTCGTCAGTCGATCAACAATAACCCAAATGGAATCATACCTTCATGGAGTGTGAGGTAAACCTGTAATAAAATCCATATTAATGATCTCCCATTTCCATGTCAGTATTTCCATCTCCTGCAATAGCCTACTAAGCTTTTGGTGCTCAATTTTAACCTGCTGACAATTCTGACACTGAGCGACAAACTCTGCTATATCTCTTTTCATACCATCCCATAAATATAAACATCTGAGATCATGGTACATCCTCGTCGACCCTAGGTGAACAGAATAACATGCATAATGTGCCTCGCCTATCACCTATCGCCAAAAACCCGCAACATTAGGTACATACAACCTGCCCCTGAATAATAATGTTCCATAAGAGGTAAGTTAAAATAGGGTTTTTCCCTTTTCAAGGGTTATGTCTCTGTACTGAGCCAGAATAGGAACCTCGTACTGATGCTGCTTAATCTCTTGTGTAATGGAAAATTCAGCCATACCTCGAATAGAAACCCCAACATCTCTAGAATCAGCCAAACGAACTCCAAGACTAGCCAGCTAATGAATATCATGAACCAACTCCCTTCTCTCTGATGGCATGTCCGCTAAACTACCCATGGACTTGTGGCTAAGCGCATCTGACACAACATTAGCTTTCCCAGGATGGTAGAGAATATCAACATCATAATATTTTGGTAACTTTAACCACCTCCACTGCCGCAAGTTCAGCTCCTTCTGCTTAAAGATATACTGAAGGATCTTACGATTAGTATAAATATCAATGTAAACCTCATATAAATAATGTCTTAAAATCTTCAAGGCATGAATCACCGCGGCTAGCTCCAAATTATGTATTGGAGGCTCTTATGATCGGTATAAATATCAACGTGAACCCCATATAAATAATGTTTCCATATCTTCAAAGCATGAATCACCACGGCTAGCTCCAAATTGTGAGTAGGATAATTCTTTTCATATTTCCTGAGCTGCCGGGAAGCATAAGCTATCACCCTACCATGCTGCATCAACACACACCCCAAACTCATACTAGAGACATCACAATAAATCATATACCTATCTGGACCCTCGGGAAGAGTCAGGACTAGAACTGTAGTCAACTTCTATTTTAGCAACTGGAAACCACGCTCACAAGTATCAAACCTGGACCCTCGGGAAGAGTCAGGACTGGAGCCGTAGTCAACTTCTCCTTCAACAATTGGAAGCTACACTCACAAGCATCAAACCACTGGAATTACACTCCCTTCTGAGTTAGCCTTGTCAAAGGTGCTGAAATGGAAGCAAATTGCTCCACAAATCTCTCATAATAACTAACTAATCCTAGGAAGCTACGCACTTCTGTCAGTGTCATAGGCCTAGGCCAGTTCTTTATGGCCTCAATCTTCTGGGAATCCACCTGAACGCCATCATCTCCTATAATATGCCCCAGAAATGCCATTAAAGACAGCCAGAATTCACATTTAGAAAATTTAGCATATAATTTCTAGTGCCAAAGTATGCCAATTACCATCCTCAGATGATTTACGTGCTCCTCTTCTGACCGAGAATACACCAGAATGTCATCAATAAACATGATCACGAACATATCTAAGAATGGTCTAAATACCCAATTCATAAGATCCATGAATATAGACAGAGCATTCATCAGCCCAAAAGATATCACTCTGAATTCATAATGCCCATACTGGGTCTTGAATACCGTCTTGGGAATATCCTCCTCCCATACTCGCACCTATTGGTAACCTCTGGGACAATCAACTTAGTCTCTC
>DF357745.1:102606-115142 GCA_000787875.1 Solanum virginianum
CAGGTCTATCTTTGAGAAATATTTAGCTCCCTGCAACTGGTCAAACAAATCGTCAATCCTAGGGAAGGGGTATTTATTCTTTATCATTACCATATTTAGCTACTGATAATTGATGCACATCCGCAGTGATCCATCTTTCTTTCTTACGAATAATACCATCTATCTCCCGCTCGGGAGGAAGACTTGGAAGCTTGTCTGGAAATACATCTGGGAATTCATTAACAACTGGGATGAAGAGTCAGTGCCTCTGCCTCTGCCTCTAAATCATGTACACAGACCAGATAATGAAGATAACCTTTTCTAATCATTTTTCTTGCCTTGAGCTATGAAATAAACTTACCCTTTGGTGACGCGGTATTACCTGCCCACTCAATAACTGGTTTCTTGGGAAATTAGAAATGGACTATCTTCTTTTGACAATCAACATTAGCATAACAAGAGGCTAGTCAATCTATACCCATAATCATATCAAACTCAATCATATCTAATTCTACCAGATTTGCCTTAATGCAGCGGTCACAAATAAAAACTGAACAGTCTATAAACTTGACTAGTAATAATAGAATCCCATACTAGTGTAGCTACCTTAAAATAGCGGCCACAAATAAATACCGAATAGTCTCTATAAACTCGACTAGCAATAACAGAATCCCCTATTGGTGTAGCAACCTCTAAAGGCTCTATCGGCTCAGACTTTATCCCCATTTTATTAGCAACCAAAGGAGAAATATACAATAATGTAGAAAAAAGATCAATCAGTGCATACACATCTTGATAAAAAATAAGTAATATACCTGTGATGACATTTGTCGATGCCTTCTGGTCCTGCTGGCTGGCCAATGCATAAGTGTGGTTCGAAGGACCACTAGACTCAGGAACTCCACCATAACCCCTGCCTCAGCCTACTGATGCAGACATACCTTGCCTGCAGGGCGCACGGCTATCGACGATAAAGATAAACCACCGATTGACCTAGTAAACTGAGCTGAACTGCCCATACCACCTCTAACCAGACAGTCGCACATCTGGTGGCCCTGACAGCCACATGTAAAGCAAGCATTGGTGGCGCGAAAGCACTCTTCAGGGTGTCATCTTCCATAGTAAGAACACGAAGGTCTGGGTGGTCTCGTTTGACTGCTGGACCCTTTGTCCAACTGTGAGCCAGAAACCCTGGAACTCGAGCCTACCCCTGAATAACCTACGCCTTCTGATCTCCTGTTGGTGAACTACAGGGGTGTGACCCTTACTAACTGGGGAGGACGTCTGCTCTGCTGCTGCGAAGGCTACCTGCCTTGAAAATCCCCTGAATGTCCAGATTATCTGGCCCTCTTAGGTTGGCTCCTGTCATCCACCCCATCAGGCTGGCGCCCCTTGCGTCGGTCCTCTATGCCCTGGGCATGGGCCTGAATACGGGCGATGTCCATACTAGTCTGGGCTGCCATCACCAAGCAACTGTCAACATAATACTGGTCCAGCCCCACTATATACCGGTGCATCTGGTCAGCCATGCTAGCAACATGTGTAAGCGCATATTTGGCTAGCGAATCGAACTCTAAGCTGTACTCCGTGACTGGCCTACCCCGCTATTTTAACAGTAGAAATCTATCTATTCAGGCTCGCCTCACCTCCAGAGGCAGAAAATGGGCCAAAAAAGCCTCAGTAAACTCGCCCCAAAAGGCTGGAGGGGCACCCTCACCTCTGGACAGCATCCATGACTCATACCAATTGGCTGCTACATCATGCAACCAGTAGGATGCCAACTCAACTGACTCTGTCTCAGATGCACTAATCAATCGCGGGGTCTGCTGCATCTACCGGACAAACTCATGAGGGCCTCTACGGGACTGGACCCGAAGAACTCTAGTAGGCTGCATGTTAAAAAATCATGAGCCCTCGAACTATCACGGTGGCCCATCTGATCACCTCCTACGCCCTCTCTATGGGCCCACCCTACTAATAGCTATGTCAATAACTGGACCACCTCTGCATGTCCCCAATCTCTGCACCTAGCTGAGATGTTGGAGACTCTGGTACTCAAACCTCGAGAACTGGTAATGTAGCCAAACTAGCTATCGGGGGTGCAATATTGGGCTCACTCTAGGCACGAGCCCTAGTAGTCAACCGAGCTCGACTAGTCTCACCTACTGGTGAGACTTGCCCTTCTAGGTAGCTGTGGTCTTTCTCAGAGACATCACTGAAAGTAAAACATTTGGTCAGAAAGGAGTCATCTTAATAACACAGCTTTATTGCACGATCTATGATTAGAAAGAAATAATAACATCCTAAATATCATGTAGCCTCCTGTTTATAGATTTGGTGCATAACACACCAATAAACAAGACTCTACTAGACACGGTTTCTGGACATTTCGAGGACAAACTGCTCTGATACCACTTTTGTCACGACCCAACCCCATGGGTCATGACAAGTGCCCGGATTAGGCACCCAAACATAATCACAAAGCTGAGTTACAAACAGATGACTTATATTTTTTTTAAAAATTGAGCAGAGTTTCGTTTGTTTTACGGACTATCCCCAAAATAACCTTGCACACTAGAAGATACCAACAAGGCCACGTAGAGCTGACAAAATATCATATATATATATACAGGCCGACAAGGTCGTCATGGTGGGTAAAGTCGCCCAATATACACATCATACAAATCTCATCAAACAGACCGGGCACAACCCACACATATATGTATACAAACGTCTAAACATACTGACTGAATCATAGGATGGGACAGCGCCTCACCGTACCCTCGAATAAATATATATAGAGCAATGAACGAGGGTATATACCAAAAATGGGCTCCGAAACAGGGGGAGCACTCCAAATAGCAGAAGGGTGTCCTAAGCTGGTGGATCACCAAACTATACGTCAATACCTGCAGGCATGAAACGCAGCCCCCGAAGAAAGGGGGGTCAATACGAAATAGGTACCGAGTATACAAAGCAGAATATACAGAATGTAAATTTGAGTAGTAATCGAAACAAAAGTATGAAAGGCAAATGCATATCCAAAAATATTAACAAGTTACTTTCAAAATACAAATCATGCATTGGACACAGGAAATATGGTCGCCCGCCCATCAATGGTGCCATTAACGTACCATAATACCAAAAAGTCTCAAATCTCTAAATCCTCATCATATATCACAACACAGAAATAGCATAAGTAAGCTAGGCATTATGTATCGCCATCTCTGTACTCACCCAAACATAGTAGAAAACCCAAGTGAGCCAGGCATTATGTACCGCCATCCCTGCACTCACCCAAACACAGCATAACAGCGGAGTATATCATAATGCGCATGACAACTAACCAGCTCGAGGACCGGTGAACGATATCATAGTAGGTACGACCAGAGTAGTGAGTAATTATATGCATAAAACCTTGTCATAAATCCTAAAGATAAGCAAAGTAGCCATATTTGAAATCGTAAGAACAATTATTACATATTCTTTCAAAAGTTACTAATATTACATTTTTAACACAAGAATACCAAGGAACAAATGCAAATCATAAACATGCTCGGATCGCGAGAATAGAGTTTCATCGAGGCTCGTATCATAGCCTATTTTAACTAAGGCATGCCGAAAAAGAAGGTTGTTTTACATACCTCAAATGCCAAGAATAGAGTTTACTCGAGGCTCGTATTATAGCCTATTTTAACTAAGGCATGCCGAAAAAGAAGGTTGTTTTACATACCTCAAATGCTCTCCAATGTAATCCCAATGCAAGCTAAGTACAATTATACTTGGGATTGCCAAAGGTCTATAAACAAGTCATAGCATGCCAAACATTAGCTAAAGACTTTTTGGGCATTAAATCCCAACTTTTCCCTTAATCCTACAAAAATTTGGGCAGTATTTCCCCTGAAAATAGACCACCCCGAGAATTCAACTCGGCCAAATCAATGAACAACAATAAAAATAACAACCTAGCAACATCGACAATCAATATAAAGGCAATACACAATAGTAGCTTTCTTTTTTATTATTAACAGTATTCATAGATTTGGCTAGCACATCAACATACCCATATGGATGATTTCCAATCATTTCTTCACCCTACAATGATCATAATATACTATGTAGGCATCAATTCATAGTTCCAACACAACACAACACAACATCACCAACACGGCCCCAAACCCTCAAACACACAACTCACTTTCAACATTCCATATTTTATGATTTTCCTCAATAATTTTTGGAAAGGCTAGAAATGATTTTCAATTTTTCTTGTTCTTGGCCAAGACCTTCATGAAGGTCTTTCAACTTTTGCTTCTTTTTCTAAGTGTTAAAATGGTAAGAGAAATGAAATGGTCCTCTTACATATAGAGAGAGAAAGAATATATTAGGTGTCCATTGCCCACCCATGTGTTGTTCCAATTAGATATTAACACAAACTTGTGTGGACCCCACTTAATTAATTCAAGATTTCCAACTTCTAATAATTCCACTTTTGGTCCCAAAGTTTCCCTAATTACACCACTTTGGTCCTAAATTTTTCAAATTGTTCCAATGCATAAAATACGAGTTCTAACATCAAGTATGTTTAAACATTCTATTGGATGAATTAGCATCTAGTGAGGTATTTAGATAGGGTACGGTAAGAAAAACCTACAAGCAACCCTTTGGCCTATGCCGTCATAGTACCCCTTGTATGCTAGGCTAATGAATCCACATAAGTCAATTATGATATACAATGATGGATGCTATATGATAGAGTTCCACCTAGTAAGTGGTCTTCTCGTGTCAACATAAGGGGTTATGTTGGATTCTATATAGTAGCTCACATGGTCTTATATGTCAGTTATGATCTATTTCACTAATGCCTATGATCAATGTCTTTGTTCCATCATATGCCTTTCACTTACGCATTGCATGCATTTATATTGATCGATATTCCTTGAGCATACTTAAGCTCATGTTACTGTTACCTTTACTATCCGATGCATGAAAGTCTTTAATTTATGAATGATGGCATTAGAAATTTCATATTTCTATTATATCTAACATACTTAGTACGTTAAAAAAGTACTAACACATATTTTGCCTACACGAATTCACCATGTAGGGTCAGATGTTGCTCCCCCCGCTCGTGGCTAGGTCTTTCGACGCTTCAAGACTAGTTTTATTATGGTGAACCCTTAGTTTAGGACTCAAATTGAGGACTCAACCTATTTCCTTTCTTTCTATTTATTTTGGACATGATGTACATTTGGTTTTCTAGAGGTTTTACCTTCGATGTTGCTCAAATTTGGAGTCTTTTCTATTTAAGGGAAACTATCTATTTACCAGTTCCCGTTTATCCATGGTCTAGATAGTATGTTTCTAGATTCTATGTATAGTTAAGATGTTTTTATTTCAAATAATATCCCATAGACCCTATCCCATTTACTTTCGCAAATGTATAAGTTTGGGCCTATGAATGCTTGATATGCGAAGATGTCTTAGATGAGATGCCTATGGGCATATCGTTTGTTGTGTGATGACTAGCTTCTAGGCTTAGATCATTACAAAACTTGGTATGAGAGCATGAGGTTTCAAAATATTCCTTGAATGTCCAAAGATACCATGTCGAGTAGAGCCTCATTCAAGACTGTGAAGCATGCCACAATCATGAATGAGAGATATTAAGGCATTTAGGGAAGTCTTCCCTTTTTTCTTATTCATGTCATGCCTTTAGAGTTGTCTAAGGTTCTCCTATAACAAAAAATGATCTTTTCTCTATTTCTAGATCTTGATAGCTAGAAGTGCTCCAAAACCTAGGAACAGATCCGAGCAACAAGCCCTTCCTTTGCAACAAGATGATAGGGTATTGTATACAGAGTTCAGAGTAGCATTCATGATGCTAACCCAATCTTTAGCTAATTAAGCCAATATAGAGATTGTAATTCCTCCCCAAATTGCTACTACAACCATGCAAGTTAGAGACTCTTTGAGGACGAGTCCTCTGGAATTACACAATTCTAAGATGGAAGAGAAACCTATCGACTTCATTGATAAGGCTTGCTAAATTTTTCTTTGTGATGGGAATTCCCTCAAAAGAGAAGATTGACTTGGTGGCCTATCAACTTAAGGGAATTTCAAAGATATGATATGGATAATGTTTGGAGGAAAGGGTCCAATGAGAAGGTCGAATTGATAGGAAAAGTTCAAGGGAGCTTTCTTGGACCAGTTCTATCCAATAAAATTGAAGGAGGCCAAGGTACAAGAATTCATCAACCTCAAACAAGGGCATATGAGCATTTGAGAGTATTCTATCAAGTTCACCAAACTCTCCAAATATTCCCCTTTCATGGTTGTAGACCCAAGGATTTTTATGAGCAAATTCATCTCTGGTGTATCAAACTTGGTGTCAAAGGAGGTCAAGATGAGCATGATCATAAAAGAGATGGACATCTCCCGGTTGATAACATACACTAAGCATAATGAGAAGGAGAAGTTGAGGGAGAGAGTCAAGGAGTCCAAGAGGAATCAAGTTGATATTGTCACTAATAGAGTAATTAGCTCCGTATAGAGGACACAACAAGTTCCAAAGTGGCTAAATGGGGGATATTCTCACTAAATGATATTCTCACTAAATAGGGGATATTCTCACTAGAGGAATCGATTTGGTATTCTCACTTGAGTTGATATTCTCATTAAATGGGGGATATTCTCACTAAAGGAGTAGAGGCCACAACAAGTTCCAAAGTGGGCAAATGAAAGGTGGCCAAGGGTATACTAACACTCCTTCTCATTGGTCCACCAAAGACAAGGTGATAGCTCCAAAGTCACAAACTTCAAATTTCCCCAAGTACGAGAGGCCCGTCAAGGGAGAATGTTTGGCTGGTTCAAAGACATACTTCAAGTATGGAAAGCTTGGGCACCATGCAAATGATTATAGGAGTGGAGGTGCATGGCTCCAAGGCCAAGGTGGGAATGTTCAAGGTGTCCCAAGTACCAACCATTTATATGCTCTTCATGGTCGACAAGAAGTTAAAGAGGCCCTAAATATTGTTACTGGTATATTAAAAGTTTATAATATTGATGCATATGCATTATTAGATGTGGGAGCAAACTTTTCATTTGAAATTTTGTTCCCTGCAAGTAGATTCCATGCATACCCTAGTATCCTCAATGAGCCTTATGAAGTATGTACCCCTATAGAATAGTCTGTTGTTGCACGAATAATTTATAGGAACTGTTCCATTTCCATCTTGGATAAAATTGTCTGTCATTACCCAAGCCTAGGGCCTAGAAGTGACCGGCGAATGGGGAACCCGAAGGAACCCCAAACAAGCCTCATAGCATAACATTACACATCCTTTGTCGCGAAAGCGAATAAAAATACCAATAAGAGATAAATATAATCAAGGGAAATTGGGACTAAGGATAAACATCATATACAAACATCAAGAACAAAAGAGCCAAGGCACATAGCATAGATACATAACTTGTCCAACAATACCTCTACTACATAGATAAGAGCGGGGGCCAAGACAAGCAACCGGGCTCACCCTCATAGTTAATGTATATAAAAAGGGAAGATAGTTTAGAAGATTGCATAAGATCATAAGCAACATCCCCAGAATAGAGGACTCACCAACAAGCTTGAGTGAAACTGTGCTAGCCACATGGGTGGAGATGCTCAAGCGGGGATCCAATTCCTACATGGTGAAATTATGTAGGTATAGAGTATGCGTTAGTACGTTGGGATGTACTAAGTATGTAGGATGTAATGCAGAAAAAGATAGGCAATAATTAAAATACATAGTCATAGCAAGAGATAGTATATTAGCTACATGGCATGCATGAAGAATGCTTGTAGTAAAACATGTATGAAAAAACCATACTTACATAGCCCATTTAACATAGTAAGGTCACATGCTTAGATCATTGAAATACCTCATACTAGAGGGTGAGGAATAAAGCAGAGGTCATAACCACTTCTAATAGGTAATGGGTAGCTCATGAGGGCATGGACATGAGCTTATTAGGGGATAAAAATTCTCCATTATTGGTTGTACCTCGGGAACGCGGGCTCTTCTTCCTCTTGTGTTAGGCATGATCAATTAGTATGGCAAAGAACAATTGTAAGGGTGGAAAACCTTACTTCAACTCTATAGTATGACTTAGAACATAAAGAAGGGAAACATATTCTAAAATGTTTCATAGCCTCCTACTCATAGTTGTTGTGCATAACACAGCCATAAATAAGACTCTAATCGATGAAATATGTGACTCTGAGGATCTAACAACCTAGTGCTCTGATACCATGTTTATCATGACCAATGCCTAGGTCATAGATGTGACCCCTCAATAGGGAACCCGAAGGAACCTCAAACAAGCCTCATAGCATATCAATACACATCCTTGGTCGCTAAAGCAATAAAAATGATAATAAGAGATAAGCATAATCAAGGGAAATTGAGACTAAGGATAAACATCCATATCTTAAACATCAAGAACAAGAGAGTCAAGGCTCACAGCATAGATACATAACTAAGACAAGCAATCGGGCTCACCCTTATGTTAATGTATATAAAAAGGGAAGATAGTTTAAAACATAGCATAAGATCATAAGCAACATCCCCGGAAGGGAGAACTCACTAACAAGCTTGAGTAAAGTCTTGCTAGCCACATGGGTGGAGATGCTCAAGCGGGGATCCAGTTCCTACAAGGTGATATCATGTAGGCCTAAAGTATGCATTAGTACGTTGGAATGTACTAAGTATGTAAGATACAATGCAACAAGAGATAGGGAATAATCAAAATGCATATTCATAGCAAGAGATAGTATATTAGCTATATGGCATGCATGAACAATGCTTGTAGTAAAACATGCTTGAAAATGACCATACTTACATAGCCCATTTAAAATAATAAGGTGACATGCTTAGATCATCTAAATACCTTGTACTAGAGGGTGAGAAATATAGCACAGGTTATAACCCCTTCTAGTAGGTAATGGGTAGCTCATAAGGGTAAAAAGATAGCATAGTTCATAACACCTACATGTAAACAAGAGATAATGAATAACACATGAGGGTTGAAAGTAGCATAGGTCATAACCCCTACATGTGTGAATATGAGGGTGAGGCATACCACATAGTTCATAACCCCTTCATATGACTATTTGCATAACCCCAAATCATACATGAGGGTAAGGAGTAGATCATAGTTCATAACCCCTATATGTAGAAATGAGTATGAGAATAGCACATGAGGGTAAAGGTAGTATAATTCATAACCCCTACATGTGTATAAATTACATAAGCTCAAACCAAACATGAGGGTAAAAAGTATAACATAGTTCATAACCCCTACGTGTGGACATGAGTAAATGAGTAACATTGATTCATACATGAGGGTAAGGTGTTCAATATCATTTAGAACCTCTACATGTAAGAATTGGCCTTGTACTAGAGGTTAAAGCATATAGCATAGTTTATAACCCTTTCTAGTAGGCTTCACTATTGACTATAGCATAAACCTTAGCAGAAGAACCGAATAGCTAATCAGTAATTCCCAAGAGCGTAATAACATGAAAGCCTAACAATTCAGTTGCAATAACATTGGAGATTTACATGATTTAATCACACATATATACATTCATTTGATCATCATTTCATCATCATATAGTCATTCAACTAATAAGATATGCATTGGACCATCAATTCCTCAAGAAATCATAACTGTACATTTTATTAAACACTTAGACGGTGTGCACTGCTAGTGTAAAACCACGCAATTCAAAAGTGAAATTATGCTAGAAAATTCAATGTAAAACCTTAAATAGATACTTGGTAACACCCTCAAGAAATATACATCAAAATATTTCATCAAATCTTACAATAGATCTTGGTTTCATAGCTAAAAACATAGCAAAATAGTCACACTTTTCATAAACCGTAACATAGTGTGTAGTGATTTTCATAATAAATAAGACTCATAAGCAAATCAACTTTAAATCATGCAATTTTGTGGAAAAGGAAGCTTGGGCATCATGGGTGAAAGGAACCCATGAAATAAATCCACATACCTTAGCTTTGGAGATGAACTTGATAGAGATTGGAGATGGAGACTTGAAGCTTGAGAGGAAATCCTTAGATTCGGGGAGGGTGTTAGACTTGAATTTTCGGCAAAATATAAGATTAAGTGTTTGAGTGAGTATTGGGGAATATTTTGAATGATATGAGGGTGAAAATGGCTAAGTATAGGTCTTTTCTTGTGTGGAAACACTTAGGACCAAGACTTAAAAGTTTTGGACCAAAGTCAAAACTGGGCACAAAATAACACAGTTATGTGTCGCGGAAGGAACACGCACTTTACATTAGAAATTGACACTTTAAAATTTTAAATTTTGCTACGGTTGCTCTAAAATTTGGTTTAGTCCCATTCCCCACTCAATTTTACCCCTGAACAAGAATATGAAGTCAGAATTTTAAAATGACACATGGATTCTTAGATATATGAAAATTACAATTCTAGACACTACCAAGGCACATTTCCTAGAATTGTTTTATGGTCGTTACATTGTCCTTTGTGACTTAATAGAACTCTCCATGGTTGACTTTGATGTTATACTTTGGATAGATTGATTACCTGCTTCCTATGCCTCCATTGACTGTAGGACTCACAACATCAAGTTCCAATAGCCAAATGAGTCCACTCTTGCGTGTGAGGGTAGAAATTTTCATATAGAGGTTAGTTGTTTCCTTCTAAAGGCCGAGAAAATAGTCTCAAAAGGGTGCATATATCAACTAATAAGGGTCAAATATGTTACTTCCAAAGTCCCTTCTCTTGAGTTAGTCTCCATAGTTAATGAGTTTCCCGATGTCTTTTAAGATGAGTTACTGGGTGCTCCTCCCAAAAAGAATATAGATTTTAGCATAGACCTCCTACCTGACACTCAAACTATCTCAATTCCTCCTTATAGAATAGCTCCCCTGAAGTTGAAGGAGCTAAATAACAATTGAAAGATCTGTATGAAAAGGGTTTCATTAGACCTAGTAGGTCTCCATGGTGTTCTTTCATTTTATTTGTAAGGAAGAAAGATGGGTCACTCTACATGTGTATGGATTATCAACAACTCAAAAAGGTTACTATGAAGAACAAATATCCACTCCCGAGAATATATAACTAGTTTGACCAATTGCAAGGGCCCACATATTTCTCCAAGGTTTATTTGAGGTCTGGATATCACCAACTAAGGGTAAGAGAGAGTGATATTCCTAAAATGGCATTCTGGACTAGGTATGGTCACTTTGAATTTGTTGTAATGTCCTTGGATCTCATAAATGCACTACCTATATTTATGGACCTTATGAATAGGATATTCAAGTCTTACCTCGACATGTTCATAGTGGTGTTCATTGATGACATCCTAATCTACTATCAATGTTTGGAAGAACACATGAAACTCTTGTGAGTGGTGTTACAACCTTTGAGGGAGCAAAGCCTTTTTGCAAAATTAGACAAGTGTAAATTCTGGCTAAGTGAGGTTGCCTTTCTTGGGCATGTGGTATCAAGTAATGGCATCAAGGTTGATCCTAAAATGATTGAAGTAATGATAAATTAGCCAAGGCCACTGATCCTATAGACATCAGAAGCTTTTTTTTCCTAGCCAGGTATTATAGGAGGTTCGTGAAAGGTTCCTTCTCCATTTCGTCCCTATTGACCAAGTTGACCCAAAAGAAAGTAAACTTTATGTAGACAGATGAGTGTGTGAAGAGTTTCCAAACCTTGAAGGATTGATTAACTTTGTCTCCACTTGACCCTGCCAGAGAGAAATAATGAGTTTGTTGTCTATTGAGATGCTTCAAGGATTGGGCTAGGGTGTGTGTTGATGCAACATGGTAAGGTGATAGCCTATGGCTCAAGGAAATCAAAGGTACATGAGAAGAACTACCCAACTCATGATCTTGAGCTTGTGGGGATAGTGTCTGCTATGAATATTTTTGTGTCACTACTTATATTGGGTTCACACAGATGTCTTCACCGATCACAAAAGCCTTCAAAATGTCTTCACCCTGAAAAAAGTCTAAACTTAAGACACGGAGGTTGTTAGAACTTTTCGAAGACTATGACATGAGTGTGAAGTACCACCCTGGCAAAGCCCATGTTGTAGCTAACGTGTAACACCTATTATGTGCTTCAGAAAAATTCCCTATAATGTATTTCTTAAATATCTCAAAATTTGTTCATGATTTCACAAATCCGACTTCATATTCATTTTTAGGGAGCAAAATTATGTAGGAAAGGGGTGGTCTTCGATTTTTAGATGACTTTAGCTATGGTGGCTGAATCAAAAAGGGTATGCGACCAGTTCGCATAGCGGACTTGTCGCACACTACTGTAAAAAGGGCCTAAACCCATTGCTGGGGCAAAACAGGGGAAGAATTGAACTTTGTGCAAAAATGTACTACTCCGTTGCAAGTCCATGTCACGGACTTATCACGGACTAGCTCAACAGGTTCATTAATTTTTTGTTATCACTTAAGGGCAATTGGGTAGTAACCCCATTCCTATATAGATGG
>DF357744.1:0-10853 GCA_000787875.1 Solanum virginianum
AAAAATAATTTTGAACAATAAAATAATTTCAAAAATAATTTTGAAAAATAAAATAATTTTGAAAATTAATATAAAAACAACAAAATAACCATAAAAAGTGAATCTTGATTATTAAAATTTAAACAAAAAAATTGTTATATCATACGTGACCAAAAAATTTTCATTATAGTATTTTTTTCCACAATGGCAAAAAAAAATTAAATTCATTGTTTATCAAAAAAGGCAAAAAAAAATGTGTAAAAAATGGAGAGATAAAAGTTTGTGTATTTTTAATAAAAAGATGATGAAGGAATTGTATAATAATAAAAAAAAGGTGTATATATAAATACATGTAGCAGGGGTAAAAGGGTCAAAACACGTCAAAAAATATTTTTTTCCCAGTTGCCACATGCCTAATTTAAGTGTACCTCACGCACTATGCCATGTCACTGGTTTGTGCCTATTTGTTCAGAAATTTCCAAGTTGGAGGTCCTATTTGTGCACTGCCAAAGTTTAAGTTCCAACTTATAAAAGGGTGCCAAGTTTAGGGTCCAATTTGATGGTTATCCATTCAAATTAATTGCCAATTGAAATACCCTTTTTGTCAATATGTATCCGTCATGAAAGTTCAGGGTCCAATTCGATGGTTATCCCTTTTTAAATTCATTAGTCCAATTTAAATATTATGCTGCTCCAACTTGTTTTAATTAGCCTATGAAAGTCTAGTTCTTTTTAGCTTTATAAATATAATTAATTCTGTGCCACAGTGTAAACTAATCACTGGGTTAAAATTTGCTAGGGTTGATAGTTGATATCAGCATAATATATCTCCAAGCACTCTCTGGGGAAGTTCTGTATTGGATTTAGCTGCTTTGCATGCAAAGATTTCTACACATTCAGAGTGATGACCAAGCAGCAAACTCTGCTTTAAATTCTTTTTCTTTCTTCAATAATGATCAGAACAATGACCCAGGGTGTACTTCTACTGCTCTTCTTAATTTTCCCCAACAATTATAAGATCATTAAGATTTAAAAACTTGACGAACATAATCACATACTTAAACATTATTAAGGTCAAAAGAGTTCATCTCACTAGAAGAATCTCGCGGCATTTACTAATATACAATGAAGTCATTGAACCTAATGATCACAATTGTCATTGCAGAAATGCTAAGAAAATCAGTTAGTTCCATCAACTAACCAAATAAAACATCTTCATGTGTCAATACATATCAAGTGTAGATTGTTATATAAAAGGGGGGATTGAACAACCAACCCAGCGTAGGAGCAGTTCTAGTTCAAAACAGAGCACTAGCCCCATGTCTAAGTCTACAACCAAACAATTCGTTTGCTTCAGGATTAGTTTTCATTGGACTAACTATTCTAATGGATTATAGTTTTGCTTATGAATTTTACCAAATTTCGCTTTCAGAAATTTCAGCAGAACACTGAGAAGATGTCAAATCCAATACTTGTTCTTCACTAGTACTAATTGAACTAATTGAGAAGAGACCAGAGGGCAGAGGGTATCCCTTTTAATGTACTCCGTCCCGTTTCATTTTATGTGACACCTTTTTCGTTTTGATTTGTTCAAAAAAGAATGTATCTTACTTAAATTGAAAACAATTTACCTTTAAAATTTTCCTTTTACCTTTAATGAAATGATTCTCAGCCACATAAATATCTAAAATAATTTTAAACCACAAATTTTAAAAGTTTTTTTTTTTTCTTAAACATCGTGCCTAAATGGGACAGAGGGAGTACTATTTTTGGTTTAACAAATATAATATTCTTGTGACAGCAGTTTAGATATTTTCTTTTTTTTCCGCAAATGATTTGTTTTATTAATGGAGTTCACTACATCATCAATTCTTGCTTCACGACTGTATGAGTCCTCACTCACCATGACACTACATTTAAGCTCATCTCATGACACTATATTTAAGCTCATCTCAAACATACCAACGCTATAATCACCTCTAAGCTAGTAGATAATACAACATTACGTTCAGTGCAACTGCAGAAAAGAATAAAATGCATAAATAACTTAGCTCCTATCAAGCTATCAAACGACTTGTTTGCATTAGGTAGAAAGTAACACAAAGAAGTGTTGATCTATATGAAATCTTATTTTAGTACATGGAACTGAAAGACCAAATGAGAAAAGAATTGCCAAAACCTGATCAATATTTAACTCTTACCGGCAGATAACAACACTTGACCTCACTTTTTCCTCTGATCTTAACACAAATCTCTAAAAAATATTTGGCAATACATGTATAAAATCCGAACTCTCCATCATCCGGCAACCTAAGCTGATTCTGAAAACCAAGAATCATATGACCGGCCATACAGAATTACCCGTCTGGCTTAAAACTTGTCCCTGTATTCATAACAGTATATGTATAGCTGAAAATTATGCTTTACAACATTCATCAAATCTCCAACATCATCTTCAACTGCCCATATCGACGTATTCCTTCCACTCGTTTTCGTCCTTGACCCTCTTCAATACTCCTTCAATAGCAATTTCAAATGCATCTTTGACACTCCCAAGACCTCCACTTGGCCTTGCATACACTATTCTTGGAATTGTTTCTACTACTTTTTCCCTCATTTTCCTCACTTGATCTTTACTGTAACTCTTCAAAATTTCCTTAATGGAAGCCGTCCCGTTTCTCACTGCTTCTGGATCTATAAACACTGAATAACTCCCTGGATCTTCCGGCAAGAACCACTGGTACTGAGTGTAAGCCGTTCGCCGCCAGAAGAAAACCGGAACAGAACCGGCCACCATGCAATCAAAAACCGACCGCCGAGTCAAACTGTCCCCTTTAGGCTGTAAGCAGAAATCTGAACTCAGAAGTGCTTTTTGGATTTCTGATGAACCGTTAGAGCAGGGAATCACGGCACAGTCGACGACTCGGCACGACTCTGATTCGTTCCTGCAGTAACTCATTAACCTCGATCTGAAATCACTGTTGATATCCCCACGCGCGGCCCCTATGAAGGTGAAAAGACTTGTGCGGTTATATGAAAGCGCAAAGTTTTGCCATTGCCGGAGTTCTTTCTCGGAGTGAGGGTGGAATCCAGTAGGGTAAGGTACACTGATATCGTATGCATCCCATGGAGCCTTCTCGATTGTGAAGCGTGTAACATTCTGCATCTGTGGTCGATTGAGAAACGAGGATCCCCAAAGTTTCTCTGGGTCACCTAATCGCCGGAAATCCCATGTTATCCGACCAAGAGTCAGGAAATGATCCAACCCCTTATAGTTTTTCCAATACTTTTGCCGTTGGACCCATTTCAACAATTTGTCGCTAAGCAAATCACGATTTTCAATTTCATCAGTCCAAAGGTATTTTCCAACAGCCTGTCCGGCGTAGAACGGAATGTAGAAAGCTGTAGCAGATTCTGGGTCGTTGGTTCTACACCTATAGTTTAAAAGCCGGTAATGAAATATTACCTCCGATGAGAACTGATTTGTACGATACCACGCTTCGGAGAGATTTCCCGGCAAGATTCCGGCGAGCTCCGTCGATTTCTTTCCGTATCCGTCATTGGTCACAAGGCCACACTGCCACTTCCATGGGTCTAGATCGTCGCACGGTCAACAAGGCTAAATCTTTGTTAAACTTGGATGGTAAATTATAGACATAGACTCGACCATACTCGCATTCAGAATCACCGAAGGGATAAATAACATTTTTGCCGTGATGGGATGTCTGTATATCGGCAAATCCGGCGATTTCTGCAGGGATGTGGGGAAGAGGACTGGGTGGGGAATGAACTGAGAAAGGGAAAGGGGAATTGCGAGTAAAGATAAGCACCACAAGTTGGAAAAAGAGGAAAAAGGTAAAAAGCCAGAAACGAGGGTGAGTAGAAATCTGATACTGGAAATTGCTCATAGCACTCTTGAGAAAATCATTGTTGTTGGCTTTGGGAGGTTTGCGCATGGCTTCATCCGCGTCCGGCGACTCGTCGGAGTAGGGAGGAAGCATTTGATGGGAAACTAGACTGAATTGGAAGAATTGTAGAGACCAAGAAATGCCTATAAAGTAAAAGAACAGAGCAGATGGAGAAGAAAGTGAGAGTCTTTAGCAGAGTGGTTGCTTCGCTTCCTGTAACTGACGTTTTGAGTGTAAAATAAACAAAGTTAGGTTCTTTCTTTACTATTACTACCGACACACCCAGCTTTTACTACTCCTGACATCATGGGCATACCATTTATCATTCAACAATTTTAGAAATCAACAATGTTTTTCCAAAATATAATAGGAGTAAGTATTATATTGTCGTTATAAATAGGTTAGCTAAAAAAAGTAGATCCATTAACAAATAATAATCACGCAAAGAATATAGAGCTAATAGAAAAAAAAAAAATGAGGGGTTTATTAGTCATCCGGATCTAACTTTATCAACTACCAAATCAAGACTTCAACGGAGGCCCTGTGAAATAGGAGTTATAATGTTCTTGCTATTACTATTACATCTTTATTCAGGGCAAAATAAATAATGTAGGGAAGGTAAACCTACCATCTTTAATATAAGATTGTTGAATAGTACTCGAAAAATTCTCATCAAATTCCTTTTGGTGATGTTTCTGTGTCAAATTAATTTCTTGATTTGTTAAATAACCGATTAACATGTAACTGTCTGTATTTATTTAGTTTATGTACTGAGGAAATAAAGATTCTTTAATAAAGGATTTCTTACCATTGACCCGTGTGACCAAGACGGTAATTTGTGTGTCTTTTGGGTTATATGTTTGACAAGTTGACCACGTAGAAAGAGGAAGAGGGGCAATTTAGACGCCGGCGTAACTGCCACAAATTAAGGCGCGAGTGTGCCCCGTTTTGGTGGAATGGTATTAGTGGGCAAAGGGTTCATCCGTCACGGTTTAAACTACCAACGCGACTAAAATCTACGTGTTGCGTCTTTATGCTACTCCATCCCATATAAATATTTATTTCATATTATATGAATACTTACTAAGTTAAGATAGAATTAATTATTCTTTTTTTATTTTATCTCATTATTAATTAGTGTATTAATGATTTTTTCTAATTTAATTTATGTAAATTGATATAAATAAAGGATAACATGGTAAAATTCACATTAATAATTTCTTAATAATCGTGTAAAATCAAAAGTGCTCATATAATATGGGACAGAAAGAGTAATAAATGATAGAGGTAATTTTATCAAATAACACTTTAAATATAATAAATATAATATTTTATAAAATATAATAGAAAAATTATAATTAATGATAAGAATAAAATAAAAATTAAATGTTATATTATTTTTTAATTTTATAAATTAAATAAATATTATTGAACATTTAAAAATAATAGTGAAAAAAAAATAAAGATGAACAGGGAGCAAAACTAGAAAAACAAGTTAACCTTTAACTTTATTTTATACAAAGTCAATAAATGCGATGCATGTTCTCTGGCTCGGGAAAGTAATGCTTGTCGGCTCTACTTTCATACAGAAAAGATAAAAATGATTTAATATTTTCTCAACAATACCAACTCTTGAACAATTGTGACCTATTAGTATTTAATAAATTGAGCAATTTTTCTTTTATGAAATATTTCTTCGTTTCAAATTGATTTAATTTTTGAGATTTTTTTAACATTAAAAATAATTAAATTGTTTAAATTTTAAAATAAATATTTGAATTTTTTTTATATTTATTTTTTTATTTATTGAAGTTTTATATTTTTTATGAAATAAATTATATTTTATATTTATAACTTCACGAAGGACAATAATTAAAAGTATGATTTAAATTTTATCTTTAAATATTTTTTTTAATATGCATACATTGCATCACAAATTAAGTTAAACTGAGATAGAAAAAGTATTTAATAAAATCAATGTGTGTTTGGAAAATATTTTCTATCAAACATAATATTTTTTTGAAATCCTTTTTTAAAGAAGCAAGTGATTTTAAATTAGTTTTATTTTCTTTTCTTTTTTTGTTCTAATAAGCAAAAAAATATTTATTTATAAATTATAATCTAAAACATAGTTTAAAAAAATTCTAAAGTAGGTAAAATTTATATTATTTCTTTTTATTAATAGTGTGGTTAAGTATATATTGTTATTACTTATTTGCTCTATTTGAATTCACTTATTTTAAATAATTTTAAGTTTTAAATGACTTTCAAGTATTTTTTTAGTATTTGGATACAATAATAAAATGTGTGCAAGTTTGATTTTAAGCAGAAATAACGGAAACAAGTCAAAGTCGTAAATTAAAAATTATAATTTGTTACTTTGAATTTATAAGATATAAATAATGAATAGTAAGTTCAGTCCAAATATATTTTTAAAATATATTTATTTCACACGCTACTTCACCAAGCATGATTAAAAGATTAATAAGATCATATTTGGATTTATACACATACATTAAGGACATATTTAATTACTAATTTAGTGTCATTACGTTGATAAAGTAACTTGATGAAATGGTAGCTATATATACTGTCCAGAAACATATTTTATTAAAAGAAAATTAATGCTAAAAATTACACGTTAATTTGCAACGCTTTGTCACAAAAAAAGATGTTTCAGCTACTTCTTTTGATGGTATTTAGACAAATTCAAAGAACAAATAAAGGTCAATCTTACTCGTTTGACTAAAACATTTCTTCTTTAAATAGAGATTGATGACCTGATGAGGTTTTAATACAACAGTGGCATGATGTTGACGTTATATATGACACGTCGTGCGAGTCTTAAGTTACACTTAAATATTCAAGTATGAGTATTTTCACCTTTTTAAGAACAATAATATATATAAACTGCTAAGGGTGATTGAATAAATGATTAGAATTTTAATGTTTTATATGCTTTCTTGATCAAGTCTGTCACATGAAATTTCCGTAGTGCAACATATCTTTCTTGATCGAGTTCGTCACATGGAATTGCATAGTGCAACATATTTTTTTTGATCAATTTCGTCACATGTTATTTGCGTCGTGCAACATCTTTCTTGTATGATTTGCAAATTATATACTGAATTTTGCTTGTGTATAAAAAAGAACTTTTTATATATATATACATTTGTTTGAGGTTACATTGTCATGTTAAAAATTTCCTAAAGCCGCGAAGGATAGATAGCCAATTCGATTTTATATGGTTAAAGTAAAAAAAAAAAATACATATTTAAAAAGTATATACGTTATAAAATGAATATCCACATAAATATATTCTATATTGTAAGATACATATACACACAATATTATGTGTAACATAGATATAAACAAATCTTACAATGTGTTATAATTTAGCCATCCATATAATGTATTTTGTGTCCAGGTATATATATGGCAAAGAAATATCTATTCAATATATTTGATGACCAATTAAAATGGGTCGGAGGAATAGTAAAGAGATTGTACGGAAATAGGGTGTACAAATGAAAAACAATCTGAAGGCCAAAATTGTGAATTTTTGCCATGTAAATGTGATATACAATGAGACGTAGTTGAAACTCGTAGTATAAATTTGGAAGCTGTATTATTTGAGAGAGCCTGTTTTAAGTCATTAATTTGAGTGACTCATTTACACATTACATTGGCCAACTATTTAAATTGAGCTCAAATCGGCGAAGATTAGTCCTTGATCTGTCGGGATGGAGGATATCCTGAGAAATAAAAAAAAAATTGTTTCATTAATATTTTTTTTATAGATTTTTACCTGATATTCTATATTTTTATGAAGTTTTATTAAATTTTGATTTGTACATATTCGAGTCCATTTCTGGGAGTGGATTTGAGCAGTGCTGCTCCAACTTATCATTCTTACTTATAATTTTGCGTGAGGTATAACAAACATATACTTCCTTTTATCTCATTTTACAGGTAAGTTTTTTCACAAATCTATCATCTTTTGAGTTTTAAAACTTTTATAATCATAACAATTGCGACTTGTAATAATTCTATATAATTTTAATTATGGAATTTTACCTCTTAAAAGTTAAAAGGAATATCATAATTTCAAACATTGAGAGTAGTAAAGTCAAGTTGCTAATACATTAATTTGGAAAAATTATATAATCACATAAATATTCATACCTTAAATACTAATTCAATTTATATTTTTAAATAATTATATACTATTCCACTATGAAGTGAGATATGTCACTCATTCAAAATAGTCTAAAATAGAACTCACAAACACACACGCGCGCACACATATATACAAATATAAACAGACCAACTTAATCACACCCTAAATCACACCCCTAACTCGCAATTAGCATGATCCTCATCCCCCAAATCCCTGACATGTTTAGCACCACAATCCTTCTCCTCCTCCTCCTTCTCACATTCATCACCACAATCTCTCTCCTCCTCCTTTTCATATTACTTTTCACTTGTTCGTCAATGTTTTAATGAAATTGAAGCATTATAAAAAAAAATGGTTATTCAATAAAGTAACAAAAATAATCAACAAAGTCTGTCGTACTCCCTCTGTTTCAAAAAGAATGATCTACTTTTCTATTTTAACTTATTTCAAAAGAATGATCCTTTGCCTTTTTTGACAACGTTTTAATTTCAGCTTTCTACATTGCATGTTTAAGGCCATAAAAGAAAATTAAATGACATTTTGATATATTTGACGTAATTTTGATTTAGAATCACAAACTTAAAAAGTCCTTTTTATTTTTTTTAAACTTTGTGCTAAATCAAATTAGGTCATTATTTTTTAAATGAAGGGAGTAACTAATTTTACTAACTCACATAATCTGTGGAATGTATCTGGTACTATGTTATATTATGTATCTAAGCACACATTTGAGTTGTATCAATGATGTATATGGTGTGTGTCTGAAAATGTATTTCAATTAGACATTGCTTCATTTGATACTATCATATATCTAAGCATGTACCCATTTTGTACTTATGATATATTCGGGTATATGTCTGAATTGTATATCCGTGAATCTAATATGTATTTGGGCTCATATATATGTTGATTTTGTCATGTATCTTGTCAAGTTTCGAAATGTCTCACAATCCAAGGATAATATTCGGTACGAATCCTAGATATTACGAAATTCTAATTAACAAAACTACACACATTTGATAATTGCAGAAGAATTATAGGCAAAAATAGTGAAAAACTACCAAATTCTCCTGTTGGAAGAATTTTAGAAAATTTGATTTTGTTTGAATTAGGAATATGCTGAATTTTTACACGCGTGATTTACTCCTAAATTAATGTGCTTGAGTTACGTTTGCTCTATTAATTTCTCACTTCCTCTTCAATTTTCACGATATTATTTCAGTTGCTTCAACGTCACTCGCAGGAAGCCCAAATTCTAACGTACCCGTTTTCACAACTGGCCCACAACCCGAACCGAGATTTTGTTAGCTGGTCCCTTAAACCCTGAAATCTGAATCTCACTGTTCCTAGTGGGATACAGTAGACATGGCGAGGCGCTGTATATCGTTATCTCGAACTTTCGTCTCCAACAGTAGACCATCAACAGTCACTTCCTCACCAAGTGTACAATCCCTTCTCGGCCAGCGCCTTCAGTCTCGCCGTTCTCTTTCCACTATTCTCACCAGGTTCCTTTCCCTATCTCGGTTTCTCCTTTATATTTCACTTAATTTAGGTTAAAGTTGACTTTATCAAATGTAATTTTCAGGACGAACGGAGTACTGGGATGCGCCCAATCGCTGCTCCCTCTTCACAGCGCTGTGGCAGCCACCCGTCTCACATCAAACATCCGAATGGAGGCGCGCACATGTTGTCAGTCGTCTCAGGGTACCTTTTTCTGTCGCACTTGCCCTGATCGGTAGTTTTCAATTGTGAGTCCTAATTTCTGCATGATAAAAGTAGCAGTTTTGCAAAGTATGACATTTCAAGCTCTGTTCTGCTTATATGATTGCCTGATTTTAGCTCTTAGAATATTACTTCCCTTTAAACTTTAATTTTTGAATCAAAATAGAGCATGGTTTATTGCATTCCCTCTTTTGATTCATCATTTTTCTTTTTCTATTATTTCCAAGTGTAATAGATTAATAAAAAAAGACTAAGTTCTACCTTTCTTTGTGTTTCTTCACTCCCAGGACTGAAGGTCTTTTTGTTGTAAGATAGGACATTTACAACAGTTAGAATGGATGATTACACACTTTTGGTGCCACTTATAAAACTAGGGGGCCATAATTCTAAAAAAAAGAGTAGAAGAACATGATAGTGAAGTCAGTGACTAAGAACATGATTGTATAGTTAGTGATTGGGAGGAGAAGACTAGGTTGTCCCTCGTTGATATTATGCAGATGGAAAGAAGTGTGTTTAAGACTAGAGTTGTTGCCAAAAGATTTAGTCAAAAGGTAGGAGTAGGTTATTTTGACTGCTACACTCCTTTTGGCAAATAGCAAATGTAGAATACAAATTAAAGATTGATATGAACTCAATATTTTCAAGTGTGATCCCACAATTTCAAATGTGTAATGAGTTCAATAGTAAGAAGATGAAGATTACAACAACAACAATATAGCCTGTGTAATCCCACAAGTGGGGTCTAGGAAGAGTAGGGTATTCGCAAATCCTACTCCTCCCTTTGCGGGGTACAAAGTTTGTTCCTGATAGACTCTTTGCGCAATGATACATTATTAAAATAGGCTAAAAAAATTAATGGCAAGAAAGTGGTAAGATTAACACAAGTTATAAAGCAACAAATGTAGAGAAAAATAAAGAAAAAGAATACAAATAATTTATGAGGTTCGGCAATTGGTGCCTACGTCCTCGGACTAAAACTCTCTCTCTATATGTTGAGAGAGGTATGACATTAAGTCAATATATATAGGAACCTAGGGCTCTATATATATTGACTTAATGTCATA